>JAULBZ010000252.1:0-35243 GCA_032360805.1 Neoturris breviconis
AATTCTGAGATGAATTTTTTGCTAATGGAAATCCACCTTTATATCAAAAAGTGACTGACAGCCGCCGCCGCCGCCGCCGCCGCCGCGAAACGTCTATTCCAATAACTCACACTACTCCGTATGTGTGATTTAATTAAGACTTGTTTAAAAATTATTTTAATAAAAAATATCATCTCAAAAAATTGAGGAGGGAGCTTCCAGAATATGCATAAAATTTGTTTAGGAATGTTTACCAATTGTATCATCATTGCAGATTTTGAAGCAAATTGTTTACAGTATTTTAGAAACAGAAGGAGTGGACCCTTTCTGATGTTATATTAACACTACCAGTTCCTACAGGATGGACTTTTTAGCGCTCCGAATTGATGCCCCCTCCACAACTTTTGATTGAAACATGCTATAGCGTTGTAACCTTCCAAAAAGTTAGTTCAACACATAAATAAGACTTTGGCATCATTATTTTTTGATGATGTCATCAGGGTCAAACAGGTGGTGAATTATTTTTTTTAGGTGAAATAACTTTTGGCCACCAAAATTTGTCCCAATGTTTTTCAAGTAAAAATAAGATTTTTTTAAATTGTTTTTACCACTCAATAATTTGGTTGCTAAGGGAAAATTACCCGCAGTTACCCCCAAAAGTTTTTTAAAAAAATTACCTTAGATAAATTATAGGAAAAGTCCCAAATAGCCGTAATAGCCATTCGCTTAGAAGTTATTAAAAAAGTATGAGAATGAGGGCGCTTTGTGTCCCCCATCCTCAATAGGGTTAATTTGATTCCTGGTCAAAAATAGTAAAACTACATTTAACAAGTCATCTTTTTACTTTTTAACCTTCAAATTGTTCTGTTCTTTTATAGTGCAGTGCGCAAATTTTGGCCTCATCTTTTTATGTCTGTTAATTTTTTTCACTTCTAATTACTTGTTTAGCAATTGTTTACCATTTTATCGATTGTTGGGGCAATTGTTTATTTTGGCCATTGTTCATAAAAGGAAAAAGGTGTAAAGAGTAGTTGCAAAGAACTATTAATGTTACATTTTCCTAATGAGTATATACCATAAATGTTTTTTTCAGAAAAAGTTTGTCCAATCGCAAAATCGGTCATAAAGCTAAATTCACGAAAATTTATAAATGTGAAATGTACGTGAGTCGAGAAAAATGCATTTTTCGCGAACATTTAATTTCGCTAATTAGGAAAACTACACTCTTCGAAGAATAAATCACTTTTTAAAACGTTTACGATAGTTAACTTGTCCTTTATATTATCTTTTCAAATAATTTTTCTTCTGAAATGTCCCCTCCCCACACTCTGAGGAGTCCGAGTCATAACCTTGTTCCAAAAGCTTCTTGTATTTTGAAAAGGCAAGAAGCCCTGGGAACGAGGTTGTCCGAGTCGTAATCGTTTGTATAACGTTTTCTATATCACTTACAGTAAACAAAAAGATTCACACTCTGAAAAAAAGAAGAAAAAAATAATTTGCGAACATTTATTTTCGTGAATTGAGCAAACAAAAATTTGTCCCGAATATTTAATTTTGCAAATCATAAAAAACTTTTTTTGCGAGCATTTAATTTCGAGAATTTGTGATAAATTTGAGAAATATTCGCAAATATTTCTGTTTGCAAAAATTTCTGTACATAAGATATATCTTTGCTCTTCAAAAAATGTTTTCAATTTTTCAAACTATACCTAAATTATAGACGCTAACCTAAAATTTTGTTTCGAAATTATGGAGAACACCTGCAAGGTAGGGCATTTTTGCCCCCTCCCTGTGTACAATAGGGTTAAAAAAAATTGGGCCACCACAAAGTGATAGCAATAGCCAAACTTCTTTTGGTGGGCTTAAAATATTAGAAAAAGTCTTTCGGATATATGTTCACCATGAATTCTAAGATTTTTCTATGTTTTTACTGTACCAACAATATCAAAACTATCAACTACATTACCCACTTTGTTTACTAATTTTAGTGTTTGGCAGTGATACTAGCAAGAATACTTATGCATTTTACCATTCTCATTCATTCGCTGTACAATAGCTTTAAATGTGTCATTTTCTTTGTTCAATGGTGAATCTCTAGCTAAATGGATGGGATTAAAACCAAGAACAACTGGTACAAGATTGTTTGATGCATTGATAGAGTGCAGAAGTTGTCCAGCAATGTACGGAGCTGACAGACCGCAAGATATACCTATTATCGAAGGAATATAATAATTTATTTTAGCACTAGTATTCGTTAATTCAATCCAGTACCTGTCATGGTCAAATGATGTTATACTATACTGATCATTATCTTCTTTAAAATTTGCACTGTTTTGATATCAACTATTTGAAAAAATGATTCTGATAATTGAATAATCTACAGCAGTATATATATATATTTACTATCTTCAAGTGGATGTGGTCAAAGTCTACCAAATTTCAAAATGCTAGCACTTTAATAAAAAAAGCGGAACGCTGCCACCGCTGTCAAGTAAAAAATAATTAAGAGAAGTCTGTCTTACCAAATAGAATTCCATTTTTATTTTCCATAACTTTAATAAGGTCATCTTTCCCAAGTTCTGGACAATCTTCAGGAGCTTCTAGAGAAGAAACTAAGGCAGGTACACCACCAGCCATGCAATAGTCAAACTCAACCTGAGTGTAATTATGTTTCATACAAACAATATTGAATAAATGCTGAACTAAAAACCCAATTCGACCAGATGTTCCACACCCAGAAAAAACTATTTTAGTTTGGATGTTGTTAGCAAACATATCTCTGATTTGCAGGGATAAATTCTCCATTTTCAACATGACTTCTTTGCTATTGATTCCAGGGTATTCATTTATTTGTTCAGAAAACATATCCAAGTCAATTGTGTTAAATATGTCAATTATCTCCTCAGCAGAGGCAGTATCAATATGACATGATTTTGGATTTGAACGTTCTGTAAATGGTCTCTCCATCACTATTACCTATAAAGAATGCAAATTTGTCATGCAAATGATATATAGTGTGTTTGGAATAAAAAGTTGTAGTGAGATTGAAACAAAAACTCTTACCATATCCTTTCTGAACAAATATTTTAGCATACACAATAAAAATAACATGAAGTTAGAATGAATTAACTAATCTACTAGTCCCTAACCAATTGCCTGCTACACAAACTACAAAGCTACACAGATATTATTATATACCATTGTTATAATGTTTATTTAGTTTATTTATTATTTCCTCCCTCCATCCTTCGATACTGCAGAGTAAGATTGTACTATACAATAATTCATCCAGGGCAATCCTTACCTACACTCAAAAGTAGCAACAGGAAGGTGTTCTGTGAAATTGGTGTTCTTATTCTCTAGCTGACGTTCATTTGGGGATTATTATTAGTACAACACGTGCATTACTTACTCACTTACTTACTTACCTAAACTCAAAAGTAGCCACATGAAGGTGTTCTGTGAAATTGGTGTTCTTATTCTCTAGCTGACGTTCATTTAGGGATTATTATTAGTACAGCACATGCATTTCAGAACAGCTTATTTTTCCCAGCTGAACAAGAATCTAGTATAAAAAACAGTTATATAATATTTCCGGCTGTAAGACTTCCCTGAAACTGTACAGTTTTTTCTTGTAAAAACACCTCTTTTCCCTATCTAATCACAGGAATGTCAATCCTAGAACAGATCCTATTTCCAGCTGGAAATATTTTCTGGAAGAAAAGAACAGGTCTAATTCCTAGCCAGTAAACCCCCTTAGAACACCTATTTTTAACAACCAAACCTGAATATAACTGCCGGACATCACCTGTGGAGGAGTGTTTTTTAAGTATAGTGTTCAGCTTATAGCTCAAAAAACACTCCACCACAGATAATGTCTGGCAGTTAAATTCAAGCTTGAGAACACCTGGCTGCTTTCATACACTGTTGAAACATAAATACCATCAAATAGGGGTAAAAATAACTTTCACTGTTTCCGTGCACCCACATGAGACTTTGTAAGTTTAAAACAGATACAGTATGTCCAAAAAAGCTCTGGATATGGCACTGACTAAGCCATCACTTTTGTCATGGTAGACAATATGACATTTTAAAGATATAGCACTAACAGATCACCATCCACGGTGTAAAACATTTAAATATCATTCCAAAGAGTACATGCAATATGAGATGTAAATGTACATATACATATCACTTGACTCATTTTTAATCAAATCTCTGGTGAACAATAAACAACTATACCAATAATAAGAGTACAGTCCAACTCTCTGGTTCTTTCTGGTTCACATGGTTTCTGTTTGGAAAAGTGATACCGGACGGACAAACATTTTATCATTCATCCTTGAAGAGTCACACTCCAAAACCTTTCAAAAGATACGTAGGTAGGTAGCTGACCTGTACGTAAGCTAATCCTGGAAAACCAAACTCAATCTTCAAAAGTAGGTAGTTTTTCTTACTTTTTAGTCAATTATTATTTTTATTATCGACTAACTGACTTGTAACCCTTATTTTATCTTATCTCGCATGCAATAACGTGGATCTTCTCTATATCAAGAAGGGTTGAGACCGAAATAAAACAATAAAACAACAGAATCGATTCCAGACTAGCAGATTATCCGCCAGTCATTCTCCCAAAAGTTAAGTTTTATTTTCCACGTGGTAAAGTTTTGTAAACCATATTTGTTGTGTTCTTTGAGGCTATGGAAATTAATCCGACTTCATTTATGGAAAAGAAGAAAAACAATGGCGGAAAAAAAAGAAGGCAAAAAGAAAGAAAAAGTATCAAGAAAAATTGGAGGAGGGAGGTTTGGATTATGATACTCTCAATTTTTGTAATATTTACCTGATCTTAAGATAACTCAATCTTCCAAGCATTTCATTAAAACCCTTTCTCCCGAGTCTTTTTGGTTTTATGCGAGAGATTAATATTAGGATTGCTTCTTCGGCGCCGCGCCGCGCGGCCGGCAGATGAACACAGGCACAGGCAAAGACTAGCCTAAGGAAATAGTCAAAGGAATCTAGATGCCCGGCAGAGGAAAGGTAAAAGATAGGCAAACAAAAGGCAGAGGAGGCGCGCAAAAAGGCAACAGAAACCCGGCACATCACACAAAACAACGGGGATCTTTCTTTTGTTGTGTGTGTACGGAGGGGGGTATAAGACTTAACGGCCTTGCCTTTTCTCTGCCGGGGTTCTTTTTGCCTTTGCTTTAGTTGCAGTGGTCGTGGCTTTCGAGGTCTGTTGTTTTTCCTTTATCCACCCACTTGCCTTTCCACTCTGTCAGGGATCTTTTCTTTGTTGTGTTGTGTATATAAAAAATTAAAAGGAGAACTTTTCAGTATATCTATATCGCAGCACGACAAGCAAACACGCTGCAAGGAGCTCTGCCCCATCCAAGATTTCATTGGCGATTCGATTGTGTATTACCAAGATAATATCAGTTTTTAAAAATCCCAGAATTTTTTAAGATTAGATCGCATGAGCACTGATGTCTTTTCGACATCAGAGAGGGAGAGACAGATTGGACAGAGAAAATATTGTACCGAATGTGCACCAATGTGACCACAGGCCAATTGAGCAATCACTAATCCTCATATGGTAAAAATAATATAAACATGGGCTATTGTCTTCCCAGTGTGCAAAAACTTGTTCAAAGTCATCAGTAGAAATGCAAGAACGATGTTCTAGCGTCTTTATTGTGGACTTTGAACAAGTTTCTGGCCAGCTGGGATAATGTCACGTGTAGAAAATTTAATGCGAATTTAGTTCCCATTATTTAATTAGAAACATGTGATGTGAGTAAGATGTCTGCACGGGATTGTTTATTATTCTGAATAATAATAGCTTGAATTAACTTGTTTGTTACTCGCTTGATCGCTTGTTTATTACTCAAATTATACCGATAGTATTTGGTTTTAAAATTGTACAGGAGATTGGGCAAGAATTTATTACTTATGTGAGTAAAACTTCGAACACTTTAGATGATGTGTTTAAATTACCAGAAGATTATATTTTATGTGTACGCACCAGGCCTCAAAATTTAAAGAATTCATGGAAACTAAGACGGGGTTTCGTTGTACTCCTTTTCGGAACCCATTGGAAGATAATTTATTCACCTTCCATTTGCTTTTTACCCCATTTAAAAAGATTATTTACTTTTTAAAATATTCACCAATTTGGGATGGCATGTTCAAAAACGGCTCTGAAAATAGATCATGTCCGCCCTAAACAGCATGAGAGTGCCGAATCCATAACACACCACAGGATAGTTTGTGCAGTCACAAATTTCAAACTATTTAAAGGATTATAAAAAATAATGGAAATATTTTATATGCAGACAATTGAGTCAATCAAGTGTATTTTTTACTTAGAATTCAAAGGGAGCTGGCGGAACTATCACTTGATCCACCTCCAAACTGCAGGTAAGAACATTCCATTCATTACATAATTATTTTTAAAGAAGTATGTATGTACATATAATTTCTAATATAATTTTGAATACCTTACTTGCAAATTTCTAGTGATGGTGCTATATAGGAATTTTTCAGATTTCCATTACGGGAAGCTTAAAAGCTCCAATATTTTGGATTCTGTTTCTATGGGAAACTACTGTAAATTACAGCAAATTAACATTAAAGCTTGATAGGTTGTAAAATGTCCATTTTACCACCATTTTGTTGACTATTAAAATGAGAATACCCATAAACATATATTTAACAAGGCAACAGTTGTATTTTGTTCCATGGAACTTAGATGATATTCGACGTTGGATATAATAATAATAATATGTGCAATGAAGTGCAAAAAATAGAATATTTAACATTCACATGGTTTTTATATATATAGCTAATACCTCATTTAAGGATACCGTGTGTATTATTTGCAGGGTACAGGTTGATGCAGGGCATTGTGGGTTGCATATTTATTTTGAATAAGCACCTCAAGGAATATTTTATTGACTCAAATATTCGTTATAATACCCGATACTGTATAAAGCAAGATATAAGGCGGTGGAATACCTATACGAAGAGTATGGTGAACAAATGCTTCATTTTCACACACATTTTTAATTTTTCACAGCAGTTAATTTTTTCACTGTGGAGGAGTAGTTTTGTAGCATAAGCAATGCCCAAGAATCCCTCCTCCACACTGAAATTTACCATTGTTTCAAACAAATTATTTTAGTGCTGCTCCAAAAGGAGACAATATATATGAATGGTTAGCCACTATTATGGAGGAGTATTTTTGTAGCATGAGCAATGCACAAGAATCCCTCCTCCACACTGATTATTTACAATTGTTTCAAACAAATTATTTTAGTGCTGCTCCAAAAGGAGACAATATATATGAATGGTTAGCCACTATTATGGGTCCACAAGATTCACCATATTCTGGTGGAATATTCTTCTTGGATATCACATTCCCACCAGAATATCCATTTAAACCACCAAAGGTATGTAATTATAATCATACCCTAAAATTTCGAATATAAACCCAGAGCCAAATAGCTGAAAAAGACAAATTTTAGGGGGCTTATATTCGGGGATGGACATGTTTACATTCATGGGCTTATAAATGGGAGGGAATTTGTGTTCCTGAAGTGATGGCACAGGTTTATTCTATTTACATGGTATTTCTTTAATACAGAGGTTCAGAAAGGAGTTTGACAAATAACATGCATAAAGGCATGCGATATATGACCACAAATTCCTTTTGCCCTTGCTTTATTATGATCTCTTCCTTTATTATTTCATACCGAATATAATCAGAGTTGCTCATGTTCAGGAGGTTATTTGTGTTCCAGATTAGAGGGCCTATTTTTTTTATTATTTTTTTTTTTTTGGGGGGGAAGTTGTTTTGAACTTTACCTTCTTACTATTTTCTATAGATCATCTTCAAAACACGAATATACCATTGTAATATCAACAGCCAGGTAAAGATGATATTCATGTCCCAACTGGCAAAAACCTGTTCAAACTCAGCAAAATAATGTTATTGTTCTACGTTATTTAGCTGACTTTGAACAGTATTAAGTTGAACATCAACTGTGGATGAGTGTTTTTGGTCCAACCGTTATTTGTGGCGTAACTGCTAATTTATTTTATAGTTTGAAAAGTATCACTATTTCTTTGCTAAATATTGTTCATCATTCAATATATACAATCCTGAATATAACTGCCGAACATCAACTGTGGAGAGAGAAGTGTTTTTTGAGTATAGTGTTTAGCTTGAAAGCTGAAAAGCTGAACACTATACTCAAAAAACTCCTCCACAGTTAATGTTCGGCAGTTATATTCAGGCTTGATGTAGGTCTCCATCTACTATCTTGGTCTATGAACAAATCTTATCAGTGTTTGCAATAAGAACAAAAAGTCACTGTGTAGGAGGGATATTTGAGCATTACTTCAGGCCATGCCGAAAAATTACTCCTCCACAATGATTATTTGCTCTTATTTCGAACTCTGCTCATGTTCTCAGTATTTAAAAATCCCAGGATTTTGAGTATTACAGTGTATATCTACATACTTTCGGATATCGTATGTGTGCTCTAATTTTTTTGCTCTTCTCCCTAGGGTTTCATTTGTTTGGATCTGTTGAAAGATAAATGGTCTCCTGCTTTAACCATATCAAAAGTTCTTGTCTCTCTAATTGCTCTATTATCAGATTGTAATCCAGGTAAGGGACCAACTCAAAATTTCGCTCCAAAACCAACTTTTTTGTTAGGGTCAAATCAACTAAAATTTAGTAAATTCAAGAAAAATTAATCTGTTCAGAAGTGTGTTAGGTCACTGAGCTTGCAATGGATTGGTTTCTTCGGTACTTTTGAGCATAATTTGGCTACTGTATTTCCTCAATTTTTCGAGTAAGCAACCCCTCGTATCAAATAAGCGCCCTCCACACGAGTAATGATTTTAGTAATAATTTTTTGCAGGTGAGCTTGTGCACTTACAATTTGCATAATTCGTTCTTGCAGATGAGGTATAGAAGGACAAATCTATTTTTGTCTCGGATTCCTAAAAAATCTTATTTGAAAAATAGGAAATTTGTCTCGGTAAATACATTTTTATGCGGATAAAGTTTTTAGTAGTGTGTGTTTTCGGAAGTTATTTTTGTGGACGGATTTTGGCGAGTTCTACGGAAGGTATTTTTGCGGAAGAGGGGCAAATATAAATTCCAAAATATCTTCCACAAACATTTCTTGCCTTAAGGACAATATAGCATGGATGTTCCTTTAATATTGTAAAAGTAGTAAAAATGTATTTGCTTTCCTTCGATTTATTATTTTTTCTTTTTCAATTTTGCGCGAATTTAAACAAACAAGTTCTCAGTTCTCTACATTTTTAAATAAGCGCCCTCTCTAATAAGCGCTAAAACGAGAAAATATGGTAATTATAAATTTCTTCAATCTGAGAAATAAGAAATTTTCGATAACATGTACATCCCAATGAGCAAAAACTCATTCTAAGTCAGCAGTAATGACGCTAAAACAAAATGTCGAACGACGTTGTTCTCGCGTCTTTATTGCTGGCTTTAAACAAGTTGAATTCCCCTATGGGATAGATTTAAATGAAAAGTAACGATTTTGAGGCAATTTCATCACATGTTGTGGAGGCTGAGAACTAATAAAAACACTCCTCCACAAGTGATATCCGATAGTTATATTCAGGCAAGAATATAAATTTAGATTATAAGAAAAGTCATATAGAAACAAAGTAAAATGAGCAAATAAGTCAAACATTTAGATTTTTTTTTTGCTAATTCCTCTTGTATTTTTTCATATTTAGAAGATCCACTGGTTGGCAGTATTGCTCAGCAGTATATCAATGACAAAGATTTGCATGATACTACAGCTACTGAGTGGACTAGAAGATATGCAACTTGAATCCTAAACAATCAATTATGTTCGGTTAGCAGCATTTAACACAGTGTAATGGTGAAGCTACACTATGTGAATTCGTTCGCGTTAATTCTAAATGAAGCCATTGCATTGGTTGAAAAGCGGGCTTTCAACCAATGTAATGGCTTCATTTAGAATTCGTGCAAATGGTGGTGTCTGTAAAAGACAGTATCTTGACGTAATGTCAGTGGCCGAAATAAGAACAAATAATCACTGCAGAGGAGTGATTTTTGAGCATAGCTTCAAGCTACAAAGCTATGCTAAAGAACCCTCATCCGCATTGATTATTACTGTTTTTTCGACCGCTGACTTAATATGGCTTCTCCTTTGTCGAAACTATTAACACTCACAGCTGGTGTATGCATACGTTTAGCGTTTAACAAATATCCGTTTATTTATGGTTTATGCACTATGGTGGAAAAACATGTTCTCGAGTTAGGGATGCTTTTAATATTTTGTAAATGGAGTGATATGGGAAGTTTAGTTGAAACTTTACAGGGTTAACTGGAAATATATACATTCTTAATTTGAAGTCAACGAAAATTGATATTTGGTTGTAACCGTTAACTTAGCGCTGGTAAATTTACCTTCCATCCAAAAGTTATTTCTGTGCGGCTATTGTGGTCAAAATAAGAGTAAATAATCGCTGTGGATAACTAGATTTTTGAAATTTGCTTCAGGCTTTTTAGTCTGAAGGTATACTCAGAATTCACTTCTCCGCAGTGATTATTTGCTCTTATTTCGACTACTGGACTATAGGTCGATTTTGAGTATAAATCCTTCTGGGGAATAGTGTCAGCAGTTAGAATAAAAGATTACGTCATGCGAACGATGCAGAATGACCTTATGTTTGACTAGTAGAAAATTAGAAACTAGTATATTTAGATATTTGGGATAAGCGTGAATAACATCTGCGAAGAAGTGTAGTGAACTAATGATAAACTTACATATTCATTGGTATAACACTCTTCTTTGCAGGTGTCTTTTAGATACATTGTATATAATTATAAAATATTTGTACATAGTTCATCAACGAATTCTCGAATTTTAAAAGTATTCAAAAATTGTCCTTACTAAAACACTTGCAGTTAGCAAAACTAAAATTCCCAAAGAAAGACATGTCACTCTTCCGGCCTATGTCTGAAATTCTGGCCTGTGAATGCGAATTGAGTCTAAATTTTAGGCCAGAAAGTGTTTTCAGGCTAAAGGTTAGAAAGTGAGTGGCATGTATTGTTACAAAAAAATCCGAAAATGTAATGTTATAGCATGGTTATGTTGTGCATTATACGTAACGATGTGGTTTAGGTTTATAGGTTCATGGTATGATTATGATGCTTGGTCACTTGGCCGCTTGTATTCTCTAAGAAATCTGAAAGTATAATGGCAGCCATATGATGACGTCATAGTGCTTTTCCAAAAATCGTACTTCCAGTAGGAAATTTACTTTCGTACTTCATCACTTCACAGATGACAGTTTCACATGTATTGGAACCCAGTAGGCAAAAACTAAATACCATCCATAAACAGCACTATCAAAAGAGAGCAAAATTTAATTTAAGTCACTTATTTATTTGGACCATTTTGAAAATTTCGTAATGTTAGGTGATCCGATTTTTTTATATAAGGAACAGTACTGAGTTAAGGTAAAAAAATATGAAAACAGAACCGACGCTTGCAAACCGCAAGGAAATCAACCATATCTATGTCTTTTTTAAGAATATAACCACTAAAACACAAGTAGCTACGTGTCTCCAACCTCGATTCCAGAGCTTTTTTTCAGGCGTCAAGGGAGAAGAACATCGAGATTGTACGTGTCTCGTGGATTTTACTTATTTGAACAAAAATAAACATAAACCAATTAATTTTCTAATTCCTTTAAAATTCGCCCACCTTTAATTTTCCGTATTTTCGCGTATTAAACAAGCGCGAAAATTGGGCTAGTAAAAAAATCGGTAAGTAAGGTCCGCGAAAATTGTAAAGTTGATTTGAACAAAACTTTAACGAAGGATGTTTGAATTTTAGCACAAAACAGTAAAATCTGGGAGCTTATGGCGGAATACAGCAGAAATGGCGGCCTCTGCTGTTTTTTTTAGTAAACGACTTCTCTAGTCTAACAAAACCTTTTGACTGTTTTTATTTTTTATAGTCAATATTTTTTAACCTCGTTCCCAGGGCTTCTATAACTTGCGTTTCGGGAATCATAAAATAACGTCTGTTGTGCTTCGCTTGCAATATTTGACCAGTATATTCTTTTCCAGTATTGTGATGCATGGAAATCAGAGATCCGCAAATTATTATTATAAATTATATTTTGGGTGCAAAAAAAATAAAATTACTTCAAAGAAATTGAGGTATTTATTATTTGACTTTTTTTTGAGCAAGGAGCCTTTTATTTTTATAAACAACACTTTTTAAGTCGCCCCAAAAATTGTTCAGCAAATATCGGAAATTCATACCTCAAAAAACGTTTACCAATTCAGCATCATCGCAAATTTTGGAGCGAATTGCTTACATAGAAACAGAAGGAGTGGGCCCCTTTGATGTTCATAGAAGAACGGCAACTTTAATTAGATTTCTGGCCAAAAATGGATAAGCTTTATATAACAAGTCATCTTTTTAACCTTTAAATTGTTGTTCCTTTCTTTTATGGTGCCGTGTGCAAATTTCGCCCTCTTTTCATGACTGGCAATTTTTTTTTGCCTCAAATCAATTGTTTAGCGATTGCTTACTATTTTAATCGGTTTTCGGAGCGATGATTTATTTTGACCATTCTTTAAAAAAAAGTTGTAAATAAAATTGAGTCAAACTCTAATCAATTTCTTTTTCGCAAAGAGTCTAAAGATTCTATCCCGCGTTCGGATAAATGAACAATACAACCTCGTACCCAGGGCTTCTTGACTTTTTTAAAAAACTGAAAGCGCCTTTCCTCGGTGCTTTCCGTTTTTCAAAAAAGTCAAGAAGTCCCGAGGCTCAACTGAAAGTTCTGGTTGCGTATCAAAAAAGCGTGTATTATTAGTTTCGCTGACTCGGTCTCTTCATTCTTCTTGGAATTAGATTTTAAATGCGTTTTAAGTCGGAAGAGGATCCAGGTATGTTAGACAGTTATTACGGCCATTGTCATGTCGCAGCATCTTTGAAACTCATTTTTGAGCATCTAAGATGGACATACCCTTTTTCAAAGAATGATGTCTCTCTTTAAGTGAGCTAGTACAGCGGAATCTCTATAAAGCGGACACCTTCAAAGGAGTTGTGCGCCTTATAAAAAGAGTTAAAATAATTTTTCTAAAACTTCGTGGAATCGGATATGGACATGAAATCTCCGTTGACTACATTTTTAATGGCTATATATATATATACCAAACCTTGCGGCTGCCGAGTACGAAATGGAGTCGAACGCTGTCTGGGAAAACTGCACAGGGGACAATAAAAACGTTTTATTAAAAAACCCTGCAATTTTATGTTTGTCCGCGTTATAGCTTGGATTATTCATTTCGTGCGCACAAAAATTGTCCATCTTGTAGAGTGTCTTCTTTATGACTGTCTGCAGACTTGTAGCCTATGCAACCTTATTCATCGGGTAATGTAAACCAGGCTAGCCATGTAACTGAAAGATCTTCCGTTACATTAGCCAATGCCTTTATGCTTTAATGAGCAGTAAGCAGAGTTGTTTATTATACCTTGTTCATACTAATGTTCGAGCGTACTCTACAAATTTCCATTAATGCGCGAAATTTAGTAGATATTACGCGCAAAACGATGTGCGCGTAAAAATGTAGTTTGAAAAATAATCTGCCCCTTTGCCTCGCATTTTACCACTATAAAAGAGTGTTTTACCACTCTAAAAGAGTGTAATTATTGTTCATAGCTGGGTGGCCATGTGCGGATTACTACGCATAAAATATAGGCATATCGTGAATGTACGAAAATTGATCGCGCGATAAATATTGTTTCTTGTTGCGCGAAAATTAGTATAGGCGAGGTATACCACAGTAAGCACTGTAATAAGAGCATATAAACATTGTGAAGGGAATTTTGAGCATTGCTTCAGGCTTTCTAATTTGAAGCTATGCTCAGAAACCACTCCTCCAGTGTTGTTGGTATGCTTTACTACTGAAACTCTCCGATATTTCATTCGAGAAGCAAAAAACGAAGTAAGTTATTCATTCTTCTTACAGAGAGATAAATCTCAAATATAAATTTTCTTATCAAAATAATTCATAAAGCGCTAGAAAATAAACAACTGTAAAGTGGTTCAAATAAAAGTAAATAATCACTGTGGAGGAGGGATTTGAGTCAACAATCCTGCATGGGTTGGTGCCTTCGTATATACCGAAGAAACCAATCCATTGCAAGGTTGTTACCGCAGTACTCTTCTGCGTAGCTTCACAGCCTGAAGCACTCTAATGATCTCCTCCGCAGGCAGTATTTATTCGCTCTTATTTCGACCGATACTGTATATAACTATCTTTTTAAAATCGAACAAAAATTATATGGTGAATAGATGGATGACTGCTCTTCTCTAAGGCTTCTTTTCCAACTGCTACCCAGTGAGCAAAAACTTGTCCATAGTAAAGACGCTAGAACAACGTATTTCAACATTGTTCTACCATTTTTACTGCGGACTGTTGACAAGTTTCTGCTCACTGGGTACGTCTTTAATACCTACAAGGTGCTTTATCCATAATAGTATCTGCGAAGAAGTGACTCATAGGAAAGGAAAACCAATTAACGACTTAATGACGAGCGTCTATGCATTACCCTTCTTCGTGGATACCATTTAGACTTGGACAAATTTGAAAAGGTAAGAAGCCCTGTGAAGAATATGGAATCAAATCTTTAATAAACTGTAAGAAATTCATTATACAATTACTTTAATATACATATTGATTCCCATGAAAAAAATGAAACAAAACAAAACAACAAACAAACAAAAAAACAAACTGATGCTTAACCAACTTTCAAGATGATATCGCCACTTTTACAAGCCGGTCCTAAATTCAGCCTTTTTGGTAGACAATCGAACACGTTAATGATGCCGAAAGGAAAAAACACAAAGGCCTTCTCGATTACTAACTTGACTGTTGATAAAAACTACCAATACGTGATTGTGACGTCAATTTCTACCAATATAATGTCTTCTTTTGGTCAACACGCGTCGTCAGGTATTCCTATAGGACATTGTCCGAAATGTGGTAATACTCTAATACTATTATATAAGCGCATTAGATTTTCATTCAAAAATAGAAACCATGCCACGCATATCAGTGACTGCTTTTTCCACAAAGATTTAAGGTCAGAAATGTATTTGGAATGGTGAGTTACGTTCGTAGTTGGAACCGCCAACTAGGGACAGAGAGTACATGAAGGTACCTTGATTGTCAGGACATAGAGATAAAATGATATCATAATATGATACACAAAAAATATATTATTTAACTTGCGTAAATATCCGAAAAGCTTGTTTATCAACTTCGATCCCAGGGTTTCTCCTCTCTTCCGTCTGATGCACTGGGATCGAGGTTGCCTGTGTATGTATCACGAAAAAACTATGGTTGTTCATTTCCCAGAGAAAAGAATTATCGGCAAGGTCTCCTTAAAGAATCGCATATAATTTTTTACAGAAAACACACACAACGTGAAACGACTGCCGGATACGATTGCATATAAGTCAATATGTGGACCGTACATTACCATATATGGCAATACGCGGTTCGTATACGAAGTAACTGTATTCGATATTTCATTGACACAACAAGTGACATTCGAAAATAAATAATAGAAATTATCAAACATAACTCAAATAATCACCGTGGTGGAGTGAAGTTTTGACCATAGATTCAGACCACAAAAATCACTCCTCCACATTTGTCGTCTCTAGCATTGCATAACTAGTAACGACAGTACTATGTATTAATAAAGTATTCGAAATAAGAGCATATAATCACTGTGGAGGAGCAAATTGTAGGCATGGTTTCAGGTGAAAAAGATCCCTCCCTCACAGTGATCATTACTCTTATTTCGAACACTGTAAGACCATTCTGAATGGAATTAGATTTAACTAGACACATACACAATAGACCTATTCACAAATACATGAGTCGGTTTGTTGCTCAAAGTCGCAATAACTTCCTTTTTGTGCGAGCAACAAACACCTCGTTATCATGTAATTTGTAAAAAGGTTTATAGTAGCGCGATTAGGTTTGAAATAATATCTAGAAAGGAGTACGTAATGTTGTTGTTTTCTCCACACCAAGCCTAAATATAACTGCCGGACATTACCTGGAGCTGAAAACTATGCACTGAAAAACACTCCTCTACAGGTGATGTCTGGTAGTTATATTCAGGCTTGCACATTCTGCATACATTATATACTTCTTTAGATGTTATGTACAAACGCACACCAAAAACTGGTAAAAAAACAGGTTATTATTAATATAAAACATAGTAACGACGAAAAAACTTTAGTATACGTATAATATAATAGATTAAACAGTCACAACGAAAAAAACTAGTAACCTAGCAACAATATTTTAAAATAGAAAGGAACTGGTGACAAGGTAAGTAGTACTCAAAGTAAGAACAAACAACTGCGAAGGAGAGGTTTTCCAGTATAATTTCAGACTACGAAACCCGAACCTATGCTTAAAACTCCCTCCTCCACAGTGATCATTTGTTACTTCAAACACTGGGAAATGCTTAGGTACTTTTCGTTTGGTATTCAGGAAAAGATTATTTTATAGTTTGAAACGTACATGGTTTACATTGGTAAGACTGTGCCATATTCATCAAACTCTTCAAATTCTTCATCATCGTCTTCGTTATCAAGCTATGAAGTAAAAAGACATTTCCCAGTAGACAAAAACTTGTTCAAAGTCTGTAGTGAAAATGCTAGAGCAACGTCGAACGACATTTTGCTAGCGTCTTTACTGCAAACTTAGAACAAGTTTTTGCCAACTGGGATTATAGATTTGGAACAATGATTCTTGTGAGATGGTGACTCTAGTAAAAATACCCTTGACGATTTGTGTGCGCAGTTATGACTTAGCAACCGACAAGATGATTAATCAACGAAAAGCACTAGGATTAAAGCCACCACCATTCCTGTTCTAACTGCGCCAAATTTAGGTATACCCCCAAAAATGACAACCTGATTCTAAAATTACTAGGAAGATCCAGTCCAGATGGTGGCAAATGAAGTGCAGAAAAATTCATTCGGCGAGCAATACCAAATTGTTACTGCCTATGCTTTCAAAAACAAGCAAAATGCAACGATTAGTGGTGTAGGAATGCTAATCTCTCCGAGAGCCCAGAGACCATGCATTAATAAGAAAAATTCACTGACCGAATTATTGTCTATTCCTTAGAATGCAATCCCCGCTATGTAGTTTTATGCTTCTGCAGCCTAACGAACATTTCATCCGATGAAGAAATCGAACAATTCAACTAGTCTCTCAGAAGAATTGTATCGATGGTTTTTGCTCATCACATGCTTCTTATAGCTGGCGACTTTAATACCAAAGTGGGCACCGATAAAACTCTCTTAACGTTATGGACCAATCAACCTCATCGCAATTAACACTAGGTTCCTTAGTAAGTTATGGATATTCAGGTATCCTGAGTTCATATTCTAGGCTACATTCTATCTAGGAAAAAATGACGTAACAACGTTAAAGACTGTCGTGGTTAAAACAGCTTTAAAACTGTTGGCTCAGATTCCACACGAAGCTCAAGAAACGCTTTGGAGCTGTAAAAGAACAACTTAATTATGCCTATAATACTTTCACTTGAAGGACACGCTCATATAGAAAATAGACATGCCTCTGCATAGAGCATATTCAAAGAAATTACGAGTAGGTAGGCACGACTACAAATAACAACTCAAATCGTCACCAATTATGGTACAATCATTTAAGCACATTGTATCATTTAAGCACATCATTGCTTGACAGTTCTGAGTCCCATGCTGTCCGAAAGACCTCCAACACACTCCTTATCAATGCGAGACCATTTACATTGAAGGAACAGACTACAAAGCGCCAGGTACAGATAAAATTCCAGCAATTGTTTGGATGCACCCTAGTTTCCATGAAGACCTACTGTATTTTGCAACGAAACAAGCAACAACTGCACAACTTTGCTATCATCCATGGGACCTTTAGGAAACTACGGTGGTAATACCTTCACTACAATAGGCCAATTCACAAATACATGAAAACGAGGCGTTGGCTGCTCAAAGTAGAAACTCGTTGCAATGTAATAACTTCCTTTTGTGCAATCCCTGCATAAAAAGGAAGTTATTTCATTGCAACAAGTTCTACTTTGAGCAGCCAGCATCTCGTTTTCATGTATTTATGAATATGTATATTCCTGCAAAGATCTGTAATTCACTTCTTCTGAATCGAATCTCAAAGTATATAAGTCCATTCTCAGAAGAATTCAACATGTGTTTCGAAAGGGCAGATCGACGTACCCCAAATACTGTCATCATGCAAATGAACAAGTTGTATCCGATGTACAGCTCTGAAGAATTCCAAATTCAAGTAGAGGAAGACGATCTTTGACCTTCCCAGACACTATTGTAAGAGATAGGGATATCTTATGAAGATCTTGGTGCTGCCATGTCTGACATGAACCTGTGGCTTAACCCAATTCGGCCTGGGAGAGCATATTGTACCCCATTGCATACTTTTGTTGATAACTTCTAAACCAATACCTTATTGAAGTAGAGATGTCTCACTTCTCCTACAATTTATCTAGTAACATTTTCAAAAAAAGGTAACTAGGGACCATCTTCCTTAAGCAACTTATTATTTTCTTTTTGCTTAAAAATTTACTTAACCTACGTTAACCCCAGTCTCGTATTAAGATCAACTAATTCCTGTGGAGGAGTGAATTTTGAACATAGCTTTAGGCTTTTGCAGCTTGAAGCTATGTTACTACTCTCCGCTCAACAGTGATTATTTGCTCTTATTTCGAACAAAGAAAGAAATGCAACTTACATCTTCTAATTCTTCTTCAGTGTAAATTCTTTCAATGAATCTTCTTAAGAAAACCATTCCAATGATAAAGAAAGGGAAAGCAGGAGCAGCAGGAGACAATTTAATGGCTATCAGTAGAATTAAACATACTACTTGTATAAGAGTGTATGTTACAAGACTACGAAATTTCACCTGGAACAAAGCAAGGAGAGTATTAAATAGGAATAAACTCAAGTCAAAAAGTTGACCACCAAACCAAGCATAATTCGCAAACATCATACATCAAGCATAACATTATACATCATAGTACTATGTATACACTATTATAGTATTCATGTGTTGTCATTGTGATGTATTTAATTACATGCTTATAAAACTGAGTGTGATATAAATATAGGCTATGTGTATATAGACTACCTGGATATAGGATACATGTATATATGATTTATGTACATAGGCTATATGTATATAGGCTATACATATATTGCCTGCATGTATATCAGGCTATATGAATATAGACTATATGAGCAGAATACATGCATAGATTATAATAAGTATACATAGGCTAAGTGCATATATACACTCACCCAATATATGATTCTTGAATAATATGCCAACCGCCCAATTTATTGATAACCCCAATCCCCCCAAATCAAGTAAATTTACCCAATATAAAACAGCGACAACAATAATTTTTAGAACTTGTATTTCAAATAGGTACTTTTAGTAAGATCTTGTCAATTTTATTACTTATGTTTATTGTACTTTTGGTATAAGAGAATATAAAATCCAAAATAGAAGACAAAAATAAATTAAAAAATCGTAATTTTAGCTCGAAATCAAAATCAAAAATCCAACCTCAAAAAATTGAGGAGAGAGCTTCCAATCTCTGCAGGAATGTAGAGTAGCAGAAAACATATATATAGTGACTAGCATATCTATACTCACACATCTGACATATTTTTTATTGGGATGATGCTTCATTGGTGTAAATATCAATTTTATCTGTTCAATGAATTGGATACCAGATAGTGAGGAAATACCAAGATACATAAACACACCAAAGCAAACAGCTTGTGGGATGGTTTCAATGATCGGATATGCTGCAGTACAACAACCTATAAAAGCAGAGAACATATATTTTTTAAATACTAACATCTTTTAATATCCCAAGTACAATTTAAATGTTCTTAGTGTACTGTGAATTGGTAAAAAAAATCCCTGTTCCACTGGTTATTTAGAAGCCATCTCCAAAATTCGTTTCAAAAAGCAGATATTTTAGCAGCTTTAAAGTAGTCAAAATCAATGTGAACAAAATAATCTACAATGAAGAGTGTTAAGTCAATGAGCTTGCAATTGCAAGATCATTGATTTTGGAGATGATCTCTTACTTTTATTTCAATTACTTTCAAGCAGTGCACTTAAATTGAAGACCTATTTTGTTCCCCACTGAGAATCTTGATTTCAAGTCAACTGTACTCCTTCCTAGTATCTTTTTTACTGGCTTTAGGAAGTTAGAGCATTGTGTATGTACAAATAATAAATTCTCACCCATCAGAATATGTATACATAGATTTGTAAGTCTTTGTTCTTTTATATGTAACAAATATGGTCTCTCACCAGGTGCATGGGAACGACTCATTATAGCTAATGCATTCTGATGTTGCACAGAACGAACAGTAGCTGCACACATCCATGGTAAACCAAGTAATGAACAAAGTCCAGTAAGTCCTCCCATCACAAATAAATCCAAATTATAACCACTACCTTTTTTTAATTTATTTTTTCTCTTATTCAGTAAAACTCCAGTTAATTCTGTTTCCATGAATAATAATATACTAACACATATAGCAGGTATAATACCAAACAATATCCAATATATTTTTATATTACGTATAGGATTCACAAAAAAGGTCGTTCTACTAGCTAACGTAGGATGGAAATTGTGTGGCACAGAAATCTTTGGTATATCTTGTACATCGTGAGTATAGTTCAATCCTACCATCATGATCATAGCAATAGGTACACCAAAATCACTCAACACACGTCTTGCTTTACTTGATAAAAAATGACTAAAACGCAGTTTCCTTAAGTAAAAAGCAACAAAGAAAGTTCCAAGTACTAGTAAGTCTGATAGTAATGCAATATTAGCTTTATTTCCTTGGCACGGAGTGTCTAATATTGTTATATTAGACGTATTTCCGTTGTTTATATGTCTGTGATTATAGCTAGCTGGAGGTGATAAAGGGTATGTCTTTGTAGTCTAAAATAGAAGTGTGTAAAGGCTGTTTTCCACTTTAGAAAATTTTCCACAGAATTGAAACGGAATGGAAAAGCTCATAGGTAGAAAGAAATTATAGACATTCCATTGGTATAAATTGAAAGCACACAATGTGTGATGTCAATATCAACCAATAGAATGTCTATAATTTCTTTCTATGCACGCGCATTTTCCGCTCCGCAAAAACATTTCTGACGTGGAAAAACAGCCTTAAAAGGACTAATTACTATATAATGTTTGTTATCAACAATGCAAAAATATTTATTTCTAGCTACTGTAGCATTAATATGAATAAATAATCACTGAGGAGGGATTTTTAAGAATAGCTTCAGCAGGATACATTCGTCGAAATAAGAGCAAATAAACTGTGGAAGAGTGTTTGAGCATAGCTTAGATAAAAAATTAAAGATACTGATAATCAGCTTGCCATATTTATGTGATTAAGTGCCATGGACGTTTATTAAATAAATCAGATCACCTTATACAAGGGGGTGCTTAATAAGAAGACAAACGTTTTTGCCAAAATTGTTACTAGCTAAAATTAGGTAAATTAAATTACATGATAAAAAACTGTTTTACAGACCGGAATAATACGTCATTTTAGTACAGAAAACCATTTAATTATCCATAAATCCATAATTGCTGAACTAACACAAGAATAAGAATAAAAGCAAAGCAAAAAGATTATATTGAAAGTAGAACACCAAACTAAGTAAAAGTTATTGATATTAAAATATTGAAAAAATATCCAAATGTGAATGCGGTCAAAGTTTCATAGCATCTTCAAAAATTTAATTATTTAACTTTTTCAATGTTTGGGAGTATGTGGTTAAAACCTCATAGAATTCAAATTTTCAGAAATTTTCTAAATCTCGACTTTTGAAAAAATCCTTTTTTCGGTGATAATCAGTCCAGATTTAACACAATAGAAGAAAAAAAATTGGCCAGTGGTCTCGTGACATTGCCTAGAATGCCGATAACAAACTTCGAAATGGTACCACACGTTTTCGTGAAACGCAATTTGGACCATTTTTGCCAGAAACTCGGACCCGAGTGGATGATATTGATATAATTTTGACGATTCTTTACGAAATATCGCCTCAAATGCTGGTACCTAATTTCAAAATGGTAGAACTTCAGGAAATTGGCTTAATAAGAAAAGCAGGATACTAATCCCAGCACAAAGTGGTGGTAAAAATATATGATGTACTTTTAATACTATTCAAAACAAAAAAAATTCAGGAGGGGCACTTATTTGAGGGGGATCCTTATACCAAGAGAATGCTTATTAATCTTATTTAGCCTGAGGGGGTTTGGGTGGAGGTTTGGGATCCTCATTTGTATTGCCATAGTACCCAAGTTGTGACCAGATGGTAAGTCCTGTATGTTCATTAAAATCTTTCTCTGTTGAATTGTGTATTATCATTATATTTCTAATTTGAATTAGGAGCAATTAATGTTATAAAAAGCAACACAATATACAATTTATTCTTTAATTAAAAAACTCTTCCTCTGTTGAATTGTGTATTGTCATTATATTTCTAATTTGAATTGTGAATAATTAATAATGTTATAAAAATTTATATTCGCGCCAGAAATTAAATGTTTTATGGCCCTGATAAAGTGAATACACATTAATATTTATTTCAAAATTAAAGAAGGATGCTTTCCTAAATCAAAATGGAGACTTCAATTCTTAAAATTATTTTTATAAAAAATATCACTTATCGTCTCAAAAAATTAAGGAAGAAGCTTCCCCACCACACAAAATGTCTGCCAAAACAGGTTCATGGTCAAAGTCTCATAGAAAATTAAAATTGTCTAAAACTTTCTAAGTCTCCACTTCTCCCCTTATCACTTGGGTATGATATTAGGCGAATGTGGTCTTCACTTTCAAAAAAAATTAAGTCTCCACATCTCAAATTTCTCTTTTCTAATTTATTATTTTATTTCCAAAGATTGTATTCAGTATTCAGTCTCACTATCAGTTTCTGTTTTTTTTCGCCAAATCCTTATAATATCGACTACCTAACTAACGTTCAGGTACAACTTCAGAACATTTGCAGCAACAATATGGTTTAGAATGCTGATACCAAATATTAAGAGGAACCAAAATCACAATGCGAACTCATTTTTCAGGAATATCGACTTGAATGCTCATAACAAATCCAGTAGTGCTTCAGAACAAAGTCTAATGAAACATGGCTACCACCGCCACTAAAAAATGATAGCAATAGGCCACTCAAAGTTTGTTTGATAGCTAATTATTTAACATTTTACCTTAAATATGAATGAAATAGCTTCATATATAAACAACAATGATATAAGTACAGAAAATACTTCTTCTGTAAATCTTGTAAAATGTTCAACTAAATAACATCCTTCGAACGCTACTACCAACCATAGTATCAGCATAACCATTATACCAATCCAGAAACGCCAAACAAGAAAATCGACAGCGAAATGTTTGCATAACTAGAATAAAACTACTGTTTGAATTTCGTAAGAAATGACTTCCAAATAACTTATTTAGAAATAAAACCAATTTAGCTGAAAAAAATTCTGAAAAATATCTTCTTCACAGTGAGGACTGGCAGTTATTTGAACCTCTGGGAAATTTATTTTTAATACAATCGCATTTACAAAAACTTTCCTTTACATGACTGGATTTAATTGTTCTTTAAATAGAATGCTTTAATTGTGTGTGTATCTTTTTGATAAGCAGAGGTTGGAATAAGAGAAAATAACCACTGTGGAGGAGGGATTTTTGAGAATTGCTTCAAGCTTCGTAGCCTAAACTATGCTTAAAAACACTCTTCCGCAGTGATTATTTGCTCTTATCTGGACCACTGACAATGTTAATCCACTTGAAATACTGAAATAATTTGCAAAATCCTCCTGTAATAAACATGCTAAGAAATTCCATCATAAATTTAATCCAGCCTCGCCTAACTTGGCTCCCACTCGAAGAAGTAGAAGTGATTGTGAGAATATATGAATAAATAACACAGATCATAAATTCCTTTTGTGGTAAGACACCAACAGAAATATTCGGAATATGTAAGAATGCAAATTTATGAAAAATTTTAAATTATTATTTCTGTGAATATTTATCCTTGTGAAAATACATCCTTGCATATCGTTTGGCTCCGAAATTTTGTTTGTCACAACAGATTGCCCCAGAAAGTATGTCCGTAAAACAGCTTTAAATGTTGGGGATAATATATGTTAGATATCATCTAATAAAATGTTGCCTCCCATTAAACCTTACTCTTAAAATTGAAACCTTAAATTTTTAAATTGCCAATGGTAGCCTTATGATCCTTTTTCAATGGCTGATAGGCTTTGGAGTCCTACTTCACTGCGACTCGATCCCAAGTCAATAAAAGCAAGAATAATTTTGGCCAGCAGTCTCGTAAAAATGCTGTTACCAATTTCTAGACGGTACCATGCCTTTTCAGTCCAATAAATCGAAAACTTAATTTAGACTCTTTTTGCACAATACCCAGTCTCGGAACGAAATTGATACATTTTTGTTCAGTCTTTCCACCTCAAATGCTGTATCAAAATTCAAAATGGTAGCACTTTAGGAACATGGGTTAATAAGGAAAGCCGCCGCCAGCTAAAAATTGGAAACAATCAATAAATATCCTATTGCTATATGATCTCCAATTCATCTCCTTTTATTTTTGTAATGATATTCAAATGGAATTTAACACAAATGAAATATGATCCTAAAGTTTACACATTATTAAAAAAGCATTCCCCTCTTTTAGGTGCCCCACCTGTAAAAATGCCAACTTCACCCTGCCCCTACAAAATCTCCAAAATTAAATAAGTATCATGGGCTCTTATTGAAGGGGAACAAAACCAAAACTTTTTTCATTCACAATTTAGCATGTACTACCCAATAGGAATCCATAAAACAAAATATTAATTAACTGTAATGCTGTTTTACTGACAGTTTCAGTATTTCTTGTCTACTAAAATTTCGATTCTTTCAAGCAAACTGCATAATTTTAAAGGGATGGGTTCTACAATTTGACATAATAATGTTCAAAAAATTAACTTGCAGAGATCGGGAAGAGAAAAGTAGCAAAAGCCTTACTATCAAAAAAGAAAAGTAGCAAAAGCATTATTACCTCCTTGCTATATGAATATTTTGAGTATTAGTATTAGTTTAGCATGGCATAATAATGTCCAAGCAAGCGGTTTATTATTTAATCAGTGATTATCACGATCAAATTAATGAATGTGTCTGTGTGAAATAATTTATCAGTACTCCTTCTAAGACAATTAAAGATGCCTATAAGCTTACGATTGTGTCTTTCCATAAATGTGTAACAGAGCAAACAAGTTTGGTACCTCATAAACCGCTTGTTCAAATACCAAGATAGGACCAGTTGTTCCAACAATTATAAGTGGTTGTCCAGAAGTAAGACTAAATACAACTCCACATAAAGAAGTTGCTAAAAGTGTCTCAATCACGCCAAGGTTATGACCAGTCTTTTTGTCTAACAATGCACCAAATGTTATGGTCGGTGCAAGAGTAGCAAAAAATACAAATATAATAGTTACAAGGCATCGCCAGTTAAATCCATCTTTAAAGTCAGAAGCATAATGCTTAGCTTTCATTTGTACATCACGCTTTAAACCACCAAATAGTCTACCTGTACGCAAAAATGGTTGCTCGTCGGTAGGTACATCAAAGTGTGCTAGAAGTAAAAAGTAGAAACTACAGATAGCACAATAGCACAACAAAATGAAACGTGGAGGAAGAAGGGAATGTCAATGAATTTGCAGCTGATTCGATTCTTTGTTATGAAGAAACCAATAGATCGCAGTGGTTGAAATAGTGGATAGAGGAAAATTCTGAATGTGGGAATAGAAACCTGCTGTTATAGGATAATACTTTTATTGTTTTAGTAATATTTTATTACTTCCCACCTCATAAATTCCCTGCTGTTAAAAAATTTACATATATACTTATTGACCAAAATGATCATTTATGGTGCGAAAAATAAGGGGAGAAAATATAAGTGGCACAAAAATAGAGTGATATGTATTTTTTGTGGCAACTACAGGCTTTTTTATGAGGTATTATAAATTTGGTCCAGACTGAGTACTTCTTTTCTTAGAGGAATATCAGCTTCAATGTTTCGTAACTGATTCTTATAAGGGTCTAATTACGGGTGTTTCCTTGATCAATGATGGTATTCTTTGTTCCATCATGCAATAGTTTCAGTGGTTGAAATAAGAGCAAATGATAACTGTGAAGGAGGGATTTTTGAGCATAGCTGCAGACCTTCTAGCCTGAAGCTATGCTCCAAAATAATTTTTAAATAATGATTATTCAGTCTTTTTTCGACCACTGAGTTAAATCTTGTTTCTTAATATCACAATCCTGGGTTTCTTGTAACAGTATTTTCCAGTGAGCAAAAACATGTTCAAAGTTAGCAGTAAAGATGTTAACAACGTTGTTCTAGCGTCTTTACTTTGAATAGGTTTTAGCCCAATGGGTTCTCATTAAATTAGTGCGTATAGCTTCTACAAAACACACCTTTTTCTTTTAGTAGTTTTATCCTCTCTCTTCTCTTTTCTGTGATTTCAGCTTGCAGTAATGGGAGAAGTAAATGTCTGTCCCAATCACCAGGTGCTAAGACTATACTATCATCAAGAAATGAGTTAATAGCAGCTAAAAGATCATCTCGATTCTTTGCGTCATATGCCAAGTCATGGAAAATCTACATGATGAGAATGAAAATAATTATGCATAATTTAAAATTTCAAAGGACAGCGTCATTGTTTAATTTGCACTTCTAAATTTCTCTGTTGGTCAGCAAAGAGAAGGTTTCCAATTTAGATTTGAATTTCTACATTAGTAAGAAATCTCTTTGTTCCTTTACCTAAATATCCTCGCGGCTTCATGAAATAGCATGTTAGAATCCATATTTGATCTTTTGTCAAAATTCGGACCAAAAACATATTTTTTGGCCAACTTTAGGCCATAGATTATTTAGGCCAAAGATTTGAACAACTTGTTCTACTGTGGACTCTGAACAAGTTCTCACCCACTGGGTAGCAACCTCTAGTTAAACTATTGTTTTTAAAGATTTAAAGATGCTAAAATAATTTTCTCCAAATAATACAATGCAGAAGAGTGTCATACCAACCCACAAACACCAGATTGATTGAAATTGCAAGCTTGATGATCCAGCATTGTTCTTCTGTAGATAACAAGCCTGAACATAACTGTTGGATATCACCTGTGGAGGAGTGTTTTGAGTAGTTTTCAGCTTTAAAACACATCTCTACAGGTGATGTCCGTTACAAGTGTGTTTTCTCAGTGCTCTATTCCACAGACAAAACAACTAACCTTGTCAGACATTAAAGTAGCAATTGATCGTCCAATTTCATAATAATCATGATTAGAAGGTGGGCCCATGATAATAAATAGAAATCGTAAAGGTATTTTAACTTCTGTTAAATTACCAAGGAAGCATCCTTTCGCCAGTCTAACAAAAGCCATAGCAGGTCGTTCAAGTTCAGATAAAGTAGCAACTAAAACAGATGTAGCTTCAGCTCCTTCTGGGATCCTTTCTTTAACGTCTGATACAGATTTTGCATTGGGATCTTTTGTCTCCTCTACAATTGGTGCAAATTTTATTGCTGTTTCCTTCTAAGTAACAGAGACATAAATGAGTAATAAAAATAAAATCTGAATAAATTAAATATAATAATAATTTGGTCGAAACAAATGAACAAGGGGTTCAAGTTTCTGATTAAAGAATAGTAGTTTGAAATCAATTCAGCAGTGACCAGCTTTCAATGCAACATTTAAAAACACTGGCCAAATATTTATATAAATTCATGCAGACACACTATATAAAAGATTTCCCTGAGTTTACCTAAAATTACATCTGACTTTCCCAGGTCAAATTATTTTTCGAGGATTTTTTCCAGGTTTTTCCTTATTTTCTTTAAGAATGGGTCCTTTTCCAGGCTTTCCAGGTTGCGTATGAACCCTGGGATAATAAACTCCACTTATAATATACATGGCGGAGAAGTTATTTTCAACCATACCTTAGCACATTAAAGCCTGAATTCGTCACTTATTCATAGCAATTATTTATTTGGTCTTCAAATAATCCCTGTTAAGGAGTGTTTTTTAAGCATAGCTTCAGCCTTTATAGCCTGAAGCTATTCTCAGAAATCCTGCCTCCACAGTGATATTTACTCTTATTTCGACCAATGATTTCAAGCACTGTAAAACGTACATTTTTTCCTTCATGATAATCATCTACAAAATAATCATCAATAGATGTTATTTTGTCAGCAGACCTAATTTTATCCAATGAATTTCTATGTTTTGTCATCAATTCTATCCTTTCGCCACCATCACCATCAACTTCATCACCATCATCATGGAATACTGCTAATTCTTCCTCTGGTAAATCCCTATCCATATCATCTAAGCCACTATCTTTTTCATTGTCACTTTTACTAAACGAGCCTAAACTGCTTATTGAAAATCTACGGGTTCTTCCTACTGGTGCAGAATTTTTGTTTTGGTGGTGATGACAATGTTTTGACAGTAGAACACCAATAATACGTTCACGCGTTGAAGATGGAACCTGATCAGTTATAATCATGTTATCAACAACAGACTCAAATATGGTTGGTAGATCGTAATTGTCAAGATTTAACAAAACGGTGCCTAGAATATAATTAAAAAAAGGAAGATTTGTATATTTGTATAAAGTAGCTTCAACAGAGGGTGTAAGTAACTAATAAACTTGCAATAATAATGCACAGATAATTAACACTAAAGCTCATTGCTACACAATTGAAGATCCTCTCGGATGTCGTGGCACTACTCACACCAAAACTTGCCGCTGCAGATTTTTTCTTTCAGTCCATTATTCATTGAAATATTTTAGACTTGCCGTTTACAAAAAAACAGTGCCACCATGCTGCTTTATGAATCTCTGCAGATGCCACTCTCTGCTGCTCATTAAAATGCCTCTAAATGTACATTCGGTTTAATGGTATTCTAAATCTCTTACTTCTATGTAACTAGCCTGTGTGCAAAAACATGCTTAAAGTCTACAGTAAAGACGCTAAAGCAATGTCATTCGACATTGTTCTAATGTCTTTACTGTTGGCTTTGAATAAGTTTTTTGCTTACTGGGTATATACTACAGTGTTATATTTAAATCTTACCTTTTTCAATACCACGCCTTAATTCTAACAAGCTTTGAAATGATAATGATGCAACATGAGGTTTACCCCATCTTTCATTTTTTTCAACGTCTTCTTCAAATTTGATCCACCTCGCACGTTCTTTCCATTGTAATTCATTCTGATCATTTGTCATCAATTCTTCCAATTCCACAAAACCCTATCAGATAATTATGAAAATATCCACATAATACTAAGTTAAAACAAAATGTATCAGAAGAAACTTCTACTTAAATTCTGTGTATTATAGGTTTTAATTATTTTTTGGAACGAAAATAAAATTTAAATCAATGTAGTAAATATAAAGGTATTCTTAACATGCAGTACCTTAAAAAGTCATTCTGGCAAAGATGCACCTCCACAGGGGAATGCCGACCTGAATTCAGAGGTCTGCATGTGGAAGAAAATTTTTCTCAAAATCCAAAAGAAAGTATTTAGGTAAATTTAAAGAAACTAAATCTGATCAAACTCGACAAAAATAAAACTGCACAGAAGGGTGTTATATCAGTGAGCTTGCAATGGATTGGTTTCTTCAGTATGAAAAGAAACCAATCCATTGCAAGATCATTGGCTCAGTACTCTTCTCTGTAAATTTTATTTTTGAGACAATCCCTTAACCAAATTTAACCGTTGTAACAAAACAGTAGTTTTTATACAAGAGTTGGAGACACACCTTGTTCATACTAACCCCATTTCTTTAGAAATGAAGGTTCATTATTGATTTTCATGAAAATATAAAATATTTAATGTATCCTGTATATGAATATAAGAGTGAAATAAAATGTATAATCTAAATCTAACTATAACTAAAAACTACAGAAATGAAAAGTTTTTAACTGAAACAAAAATATTTATAATTAAACTAAGAAACTAAATAATAAAAAGATTACAGAGGAGGGTGTGCAGTCAACAATCTTAACCCTTATTGGCTCTTTCAAATGAAAAAGCTAATTAAATTTAATTTTGTTAACATTATGATACCTTTGCGTGCATGATGCGTTAGTTTGCATTAGTAGTAGAATGTATCAAGCATGGTATGTGTACTTGTTGATTGGTAACAAAGAGAAAAATACCTACCGACTGTTCGTGTTCTCCATTGTTATTTAGTATACCAACACGAGATAACTAAATGATAACAGGTTTTAAATCATCTAGAACAGTAATCTGCCAAGTTACCCACAAGTAAAAATCAAGACATTGTACCTTTAAATATTTCGCCATATCATATATACCTAACTCTTTGTAGGTTGTTATTGTATCACATTTGCTCTCCTTTTAACTTTTGTTAATATCATATTTGTTTAGCTTTGTGTGGTTGTGGTTATGCATCTACTTTACACAATTACATTATTATTTATACATTGATCTGTTATGATTTTCTGGTATTTTTTATCGTTCATGGTTTGTGGTTACTACTGTATGTTTCCAGTCTGAAAATGATGGTTGGACATCACCTGTGGGGGAGTGTTTTTTTAGTACAGTTTTCAGCTTCAAGAACACCTATTTTTTTTTGAAAAAATAGACAAAAAATTCTGATGACATCATCTAGTAAAAAATGCTGATGTCAGCATATTATTTTAAAAAGATCATGTACTCTAACTTGGCTATAATCGTGCCAAGTTTCATTGCCCCAATACTAATAGTTCAGGAGTTTGATAGGGGGCTTACTTCCACGCTAGGGTAATAATAATATGCTACCAAAATACCCAGGGTAACAATATACCCAGGGTAAAAAATAGTGTTAACAAAATAACTAACAGATATCACATGTGGAGGAGTGTATTTGAAAACTCCTCAGGTGATGTCCAGTAGGTATATATTCAGGTGTATGTGTTTATCCTTGGTTAGTTGCTGAAATCAACTATCTTGCAATTGATCACCAAAGTATCCAATCAATTCGTGTGATGGCAATTTCTACCAATGGAATGTCAATAATTTTTTCTACGCGTGTGCATTTTCTGTTCGGTGGAAAATTTTCTGAAGTGGAAAACGGCCTTAATGTCTTCACTGGTCATATACTCTTTTACGTTAAAGTTGTTATAATTACCTTATTAATTCACCTATTACATGATTATCATTGCCATTTAGTTTGTCATCATTATGGACCAATAAAAATGATTTTTTATTATGCTTTACATTTGTCATTACTTGTGAAGAAGGTGTCACGATAAAATATGGCAGTAATTTCAACTCTTACAGTGCATCAGTAAAGTGCTATGCATTTGTGAAGCTCATGCTAGAAATTTGCAGATTTTTGCGCAATAACATGGACTTAATAATAATATTAGCATTACAACAGTTGGTCTAACATTACTAGCTATACCATCTGCATTATAACTGCTAAGATCAGTAAGACATGTTTTCATATTTATCTATACAGATTTATCTAGTTAGTATGCAAGAAGATAAAATATAAGCAGGGTTTTTTTCACGATTTTTTAACTACCACTTATTAAACATTTTCTGTGGGGCTTAAGTCTCAAGATAACGGTTGGACATCACTTGTTGAGGAGTATTTTTTGAACTGTACTAAAAAAGACTCCTCCACAGGTGATATCCGACTGTTATCTTGAGGCTTGGAAGGTTCCAGAGAGCATTGTTATTATGGTGTGTAAAGAGCAAATAATCACTGTGGAGGAGTGATTTTTGAGCCTAGCTTCAGAATACAAAGCCTGAAGCTACGCTCAAAAATCCCTCCTCCACAGCCATTATTTACTCTAATAAACCTGAAACAAGAACAAATAATCACTGTGCTTCCGGATTTGTAGCCTAATTGATTATCTCAAGCCTCTGAGCAACACAAAGTTTTAGAGAGACAATGTGCACTGCTGAATCATAATAAAAATTAGCACAAACAAGTATAAAACAATTATCAGACATCAACTGTAGAGATTTAGAGTGTAGTTTTCGACTGCAAAAACACTCCTCCACAGGTGATGTCTGGTTTAATTATTACGAGTGCATTACAAAATATTATACTTGCTATTGTTTGAATAGTCAAGTTACTAGTGCTTGGAATCAAATCTGTCAGCATAGGGGCTCACAGGCAAACTAGCAGTTTAAACAAAACTAGTAAAAATTTGCAAATATTCTACTGTTTTACTTCTTGTTCCTATCTATGGAACAATTTAAACTATTGTATCTAATAATTATACTTAGCATGACTTCAAATAAGCAGAACTTGCATCTGCAGAAAAGAGCACTGGGTCAACAATCTTCTAAGTGATTAGTTTCTTGGAACAAAAGAAACCAATCAATAACATTTTTGTTGACAAAACACCCTTGCCCACAGCTATTATCATACATTATACATACAGTGGTTGAAACAAAAAGCAAATAATCACTATAGAGATGCGATTTTTGAGCATAGCTTTTGACTATAAAGTCTGAAGCTATGCTCATAAATCTCTTCTCCACAGTGAGTGTTTACTCTTATTTTGAGCACTGTTTGACTATGAACAACATGAATCATTACCTCTCTTGGAATTAATTGCAATTGGTTTTCTCCCATGTCGATTTGCATATGTGGCCTTGCTGGCTTCACACTACAAACTGATTCAACATCACTCATATGGACTGTCATGCCAGATCTGAGATGACGACGTGGTTTAGCCAGGTGTCTGGCACTGCTCTGAAAATTACCAAAACGATGACCTTTGTAAAAAAAAATAGCACTGCTTTACTATTTACTTGAGGATACCCAGTTACTTTACAGGGTGGCAAGTGAAACTTTATCTTCAAATTTTAGGAGAATTTAGCAGATTTTAGGTGATTTTTCAACAAAATTTTAGAAGATATTGGGAAAATTTATAGGAGATTTGCAAGTTTTCTGCATTGACATGACTTTTCAGGTACTCTTCTTTCAGGTTGTATGCATTCTCTAATTAACAGTTGTGGCTTAAGATTGAAAACGACAACTATACAAATAAATTTCAAATTTCAAGAACACAAAAAATTGTGAATGATCAAACTATAACTATATCTTTTCATGCCACGGACAGGCGAGGCAATTAATAAAAGAAAAAATCTGTTTTTTGAGTGTAGTTTTCAGCTTCAAAGATGAAAACTACACTCAAGAAACACTCCTCCACAGGTGCAGCAGTGGTAGTAGCGGCTCAGTGATTAAGCAGTGGTGCTTATGAAGTAGAGGTGTCCGCTTCAATGCCACATTAGGGGGAAAATTTTGAGCCATGTCTTTGGAAGCACTGCTGTCTACCTGTTCCCCTGTAAAGCAATTCCGGTCATGTTTCAGGGTAAATAAGGTAGATTGAGGGTTGTATCCCCTATCAGGAAAAAGATGAAGATCTAAAAAAAGGTCTGGAAACTACTGTTCCAGTAGTGACCTCAACCTTAAGAGGGGGACGATAAAAAATAAGAAAAAAATAAGCCAATAATTACTGTGAAGAGGTGATTTTTGAGCATTGCTACAGGCTATAAACTAATGCTCAATAATCCCTCCACCACAGTGAAAAATTGTTCTTATTTCAAACAGTAAACTCACTGGCTATATCATCGATATCCTTCTGTCCATATTCATCTTCAATTTCTGTAACAATTTCCCGTAAAGCTTTACGTTCCTCTTCAAGAGTTTGCATCCCTGATTTTATACGTAACTCCAGGGAATCATTTATAGTAATTTGTTTATTTTGCAAATGTCTAGCGTGATTATGTCTGTGGTGTTGGCGGTGGTGGCTATGTCTTCGATGTTTTCTATGATTTGCAGGTACTTCAAGATTTTGTAGAGATAATCTACGAAAATCATGTGTATGGTACAATCCTTCATCTTTTTCGCTAACATAAAAAAAATATATATTTGCATTTTGGAGTATTGTATCACAGACTATCATGCTTGAATTCCACTGGGCTAGAAATTTGCTATGAAACGTACTATGACCCATAAGAGCGATTATGCTGTTACTACTCCCGTGGCTATGATTTTCTGAGATGCTGTTTGCTGAACAAGTAAAGTTTTAGAGTTTTATCCTACAAACAACTTACCGTATATGTACAATTAAGTGCGGTTTCCAAACAAGTGCCACTTCGAAAAACGGCACATTTTTTTATACTGTGGCACTCATTCGGGCAAGTTATTTTGAAATGCTGCGCTTATTTGAAAAACATAACAATGAGGTTAGTTCTCCTCTGTTTATAGCTGAGCAGTCATGTACAATTGCTGCTAAATTTGAAGTACAGACATGTCACTGTAGTTTTTCATTCCGACCAGCGAAAGCAAGCGAAGCGAGCCTGCCTAAAAACATCAGCTGGGGGGGTCTGGGGAATCAGTGGGGAACAGGGCAAAGCCCCGTAAAAAAATTCTGTATCGGCCTCCGTAGGGCACTATTTGGAGCTATCTGTAACAAAACCCTGCACAACCATGGCGATATAAAACAGACAAAATTAGTTGTTCTACGGGCAACGAAGACAGTTTTTTTGGGTTGGTAAAATAAAAATATTTTTTACGAAAAGGCAACTCAGAAAAATAACGAGATTATTTTTGTGCACTTTGTTCAGCTCTTTTTCCACATGGCTACATCCAAAGCCCAGACGCACTTAGTGCAACCGACCGATCTGGCGGCAACCTGAATGTCTCTATGGACCAGAGTCACCTGACACCACTTTAGAGGCCAGCCAAAGCTAAACCAGTCGTGATATACACAGGCACTGCAGGTGGACGTGCAACAATGCTGGGTCTGCAATTTAGCAGCAGCTCATTGTAGAGAATTGGAGCTTTATTCAAGTAACGACTTACAGACAAGTGCACACATGATGATACTCATGTAATTTTACAGATTGGATAGTATATTCCGATGTGAAGTGGTAAGATGACTACTGCGTAAATTAATAATTTCTCTCGTTAAAATGTTAGAA
>JAULBZ010000253.1:0-35240 GCA_032360805.1 Neoturris breviconis
ATATACCCTGTGGTTTATGATTTAAAGAACAATTTTAAATTCACAAGTAAGTTCACAAGTATCTCAGTAAGTGCGCAACATCTTATCGACATAGCGATTAGTCGTTTAGACACAATATAACCACATTGGCACCTGAACAAATTTGATGCTGAAAGGGTTCAATATTCAAATTTGTGACCCAAAATTTCTTTTTTGGAGCAATTTGGAGCAAAATAGAAGAGTGCTTCGTTGGTGCTGCAAATTAGTAGCTGACACAATTGAAATGTGGTGATTTCAATTCTCACCTTCAAATTTTAGAATTGCGACCCCAAAATACGTTTTTAAAGTCAATTTTTTTTATTTATTTATTTATTTATTTTATTGTGATATAATTGTATTTCCCAGACAAACCGTTCACTGGGTCAAAGTAGATATAAAATAAAATAAAATAGCCTGTTTCTATAGCGAAATTCTATTCAATGATAGTACCATTACTAACGTATTGTCCACTGATAACATCATGTATGAACAATACTCTCAATTCGAACTTGGAGAGAGATTATTGTTATAATTTTCGATCCCCTTATTCGCATTGGTTTCTTTATTAGTTGTTTGTAGCCGTTAATGGTAAAAATTTCTTAAGAATGAGGGTACGTCCAAAGCCGTTCATCACTTCACCGTGAACATTTGTTAAGAATGAGGGTTTATCCAAAGACAGTGATATGTTTACTGTGAAGATCTGTTTAGAATGATAGTGCATCCAAAGCCGTTCGTCCGTTCAGCGTGAACACCTGTTAAGAATGAGGGTACATGCAAAACCACTCTTCCGTTCACTGTGAACATATGTTTAGAATGAGAGTAGATCCAAAGACAGACATCCATTCACTGTGAACATATGTTAAGAATGAGGGTATATCCAAAGCCGTTCGTTCATTCACGGTAAAAATTATGATAAATATGATCCCGGTCGTCGCAAATGTGCAACAACATATGTACTAAGGGTTTATTTTCACAGGATGATCTCATTGATTTGCCAAACCATGTATAACCTTTCAAGAGAGCTGATAGAGTAAAAATGGGTCTAATTTATTCTGGATCTAATTTGGTAAGGTCCGGTTTATTCGAGGTCCGGGTTTCAGTTCCGAGTCCGGTAATCAGATGATATCATCGATTAATACGATGTAATGTAGCTGTCCTCATCTAACAACTGATAATCAATAATGGAAAAAACAGAGGGTTAAACAACTTACTACAGGGTTAGAGCGTGGGTCAGATATCTACTCTAGCTAACCATTTCAGCATAGTGCTTGACTGTCCATGCAGTGATTGGGTCAGATATCTACTCTAGCTAACCATTTCAACATAGTGCTTGACTGTTCATGCAGTGATTGGGTTGGATATCTACTCTAGCTAACCATTTCAACATAGTGCTTGACTGTCCATGCAGTGATTTGGTTGGATATCTACTCTAGCTAACCATTTCAACATAGTGCTTGACTGTTCATGCAGTGATTTGGTCTGTTATTTACTCTAGCTAACCGTTTGGTCGTAGTGGGGACGAGTTCTATTTTAATGTTTCATTTGTATTTAGTTCGATAAAGACATGGATGAAGCATTCGATTTATTAGATGAGTTATCACCTGAAGAACTCGCTGCTTTGGAAGAAGATTTTGATCCAAATGTAAATTTAAATTACACCTGTATTTTAATTCTTTTGTCATTTGGTATATATTTTAGGGGGTATTAATATGGTAACAAAATAAGAATTCCTGAAGTACACCCAAAGAAAACTGGGCATCTAGTCAACATTGCAAAGGCGTTGTTTTTGACGATGCGACGTCAAAATGGCGTATTTCTAGTGTTGATTAGCAGTCCACGTGACCACTAGTCATTGGCGTCACAAAAGGATTAAGTCTCTCTGGAGAAAATGTGTGTGTCAAAAAGTAAATAGAGCTGAGATCGGTGAGTTGGATAACAATAGAGTTAGCGAAATGTTTCAACTGAATTTGACATCTGTAAACTGGTAGGGATGTTTCAAGTTTATAATATTTGAATTTTCACAAATTAGTCATACAACGTCGGTTACACTTCGATACAGCGTCAAAACAACATTGCAACGTCGTTTTGACATTGTTTCAACGTTGTTCCGACGTTGTATGCTTGCTAAAAACCATCCGCATCAGTGAGATTTTCCACTTTTCTTTTCTTAAGGATGTGTTTTCTGCTACACCAAATCGTAAACGTGAAGAAGATAAAGAGAGAATGTACGAGAAAAGAGACATGGTCGAAAAACTAGAAAATGTTGTAAGTAATTCTGTAGGCTGTTATAAATCAAGATTCTTCTTATCCCATGAATAGTTCTTAACCCAATGAGTATCTTCATATTCAGTCATAACCTCCTGATCCCATGAATAGTTCTTAACCCAATGAGTATCTTCATATTCAGTCATAACCTTCTGATCCCATAATTAGTTCTTAACCCAATGAGTATCTTCATATTTAGTTATATCCTTAAGGTTGATTTACACAAGGCGAAATATTCGCGGGGAAAGACAAAATATGACATTCTATTGGTAGAAATCAACTTTTAAATCGTCATCTTTTGGCTTTAGCAGCGAATGTTTCACCTAGTGTCAACTTTTATATCCCGATATAACCGACCTGGTCAACCTTATATAAAAGTCCTTATATACAGGCTTGTAACAAACAAGCCTCATATCACGTGATGTCAATTAGCCAACGGGAATAGAGTATTGGATACAGCATTGTAAGCGATCGTTAAATTTTAAAAACACGGTAAGGGACTGTTTCAAAAATAGAGAAGAGTAAACGATCTTGCAATGAATTGGTTTCTTTGTACAAAAATCACAAGCTCGCTGACACCATGAAGGACGTTTCTTTACTTTCCTGCAGGTTCGCCAAAACAAAGCAGCTAGTCGTTTACCGGAACGTATACCTGTCGTGACACCATGGAAGAATAGTGTACTAGAAACAAATAACAACAAAAAAGACAACAACAACAATAATAATAATAACAATAGTAATAAAAGACCATATGAGACAAAAGAAAAGGAAAAAATTGATACAGGATTAACAGAAGAAGAAGAAGAACTACTTGATCAACTGACAGAAGATGATATACTGGAGCTAGCAGGTGTGTATGCATTATAGTAGATATTTCTGCTCATATGTCAAAATGGTATTTTAAGATTAAGATAGTTTAAGTTAATATATATTAAGTTTATATATATATATATAAACGATAAAAATGTATAATTTTGACGTCGCGGTGTACAATCAGCCTCAAAACGACGCGACATCAAAAGGACGTCTACTCCGATTACTCATCACACTGAGACGGCCTAAAAGACAACGATTGTGTAGTCCAAGATAACTCCCTAGATGAACCACAAATCCCCGCACACACAACGTCTGACTGTTTGCTCGAACCAAAGTAGAAACAACGTCGTTTTGACGTTGTTTCAACGTTGGTTTGACATTGTGCCTTCACTTTGACACATTCTGTATATGGAGGTATCCGAAACAGTACTTATGACGGTACTTTTCCTTGAATGAGTGCCGGGGACGCTTGTTTCAAAATTGACCAAAAAGAGGAGACACTTATTCAATGAGGGCGCGTTATATCAATGGGTGCGCTTAATCAAAGGGAGCGCTTACAGAATGCGCTTAAATGGAGGTGTGGTGGTGCTCATTGCAAAACATTTGAACATGAAGTGAACTTTTGTTTTATCATTTTTATATTTTTAACAGACGTACGACTTGTTTTACGTACGAATTTAAATGTCAAGTTCATCATCTTCTGACAGAACAAAAAGTTGCTCGAGACTTCCGTAGGGGTTATTTAGGGGAGACGCTTATTTTAAAGTATCCATCTAATGGTGGCGCTTATTTTTTCTACAGGGATATCAGGAGCACATGGCGTACTCACACAAGACCAAAGTTTTGCACTGGAAAGTAAAGAATCACCAAATATGGACAGAACATGGGGATTACACGCATCTGGTAAGAAATGTATAGAGTAGAGTAGCAGTCAATCCGCTTGTAATGGATTGATTTTAACGTACCGAAGAAACCAATCCACTTCAAGCTCGTTGACTAAATTCTAACTAAATTCGACTATATTTAACATAAATGAAATTACACCAAAGGGTCGTATGTCAACGAGCTTGCAATTGATTGGTTTCTTTGGTACGAAGAAGAGTGTTATGTGAACAAGTTTGTAATTGATTGGTTTCTTCGGTACTCTTCCTCGTCGAATTTAGTTAGAACGTAAAATTAACTTCGGACCAGAAATAGTTCGAAATATTTAATAGCCCAAAAATTGGAGCGATCAAAGTATTTTAAAAACATGTCTTCGCGACCGACGTCAACCAGATCCTGTCTTCATTATTTAAGTTTTCAATATCTTAGTATTACCATCATGTTCTTATCGAGTAGCGGGAAGTTGTTTTTCCTCAAGCATAATAATGTCATATGAAACATTACATCATCACACCATTCTTGTTTCCAGGCTCTTATATTTTTGCTTTAATAAATAACCTAACAATAACCCTAACCCTTACCCAATTGTAACGGTTATTAGGGCGTAAATTTAGCCCGGTTTACATTACCCCCATAAATAAGGTTTGGTTTATATTTTAAAATTACCTCGATTACTACCTAGGTTACTGAGACTCAGTCGTGAAGAAATTGAAGAAGGAAACACATTCTTTAATCCTTAAAATGTTTATTCTATTTTTATTTCACAAATTTTGCGAAATGAAGAACGCAATGTTACTTTGTTTTATGCTTTTTTTTATTCAAAATTTCGAAATTCTGTTTAGTTCGAAATTAGGTCTAATTTCAGTCCGAAACGATGTTCTCTAATGCACTTCTCTGTTGTGAAAATTGTGTTTTGAAAACGATGCGATGGAGCAGAAATATGGATGTCAACACATTAAACGGTATCAATATCAATGTCATGTCAACAGTAGATAATTTATGACTTATTTTACGAGGTGCTGTTTAGTGACACTTGATTTTCATATTATACTGACATGTCACATAATTAACATATTAACGAATCACAATAGGATCGTATGACGCTATTTTACCGAGGTATTGCAACAACAACTGTTTGCTTAAAAAAATAAATAGCTATCATTTTCGCATGTCAATTTCCCGATTCTGTCTGATTTTATTCCCAGTTTTCGCATTTAGCCTACAAAAAAAACGACTATATCACAGTCTAGACAAAATTCAACAAAAATGCGTTAAGGCAGGCATGCAATGCATTTGTTTCTTTGGCACGATTGCATGATTCCATGCAACACCGTTGACTCAGTTTTCTTATTTTAATTTTTTATGACTTTACTAACGGATGATCTCTTGAAACTTATTATTTTGAAAGGTCTAAATTGGGATTGAATTTGTTTGAAATCTGCCAGAGAGGTGCGTCCACATAATCACGTGAACACGTGATGTCGCGTGCTCATTATCTTGATCAATACTAAAACTGTACTCATTATAAGCTCTCTTGAATAATCTGAATCTTGAATAAGTTGATCTTTGCTGCGGACTTTGAACAAGTTATTCTTTACTACGGACTTTGAACAAATTATTATCCAATGGGATATTGGAATTGATTAATGTTTCACAACTAAGATTGTTCATAAAGCAGCTAATTATACAGACGGTGTTTTCTAGTCACCGGGGGTTTGGGGAGGGGATTACATACGGTGACTTATACCGGGAGATAGGGATGTGGCTTGTTTATGGGGGCCTTATACCGGCCAGTAGGAGAAGGGGGACTTACACACGGGATTATACGGCAAACGAGCTTACAATTGTGAGTTAACTCTTTCAAATTTTATTTTTTGTCGAGAGAATAGCTGAATGTGTATAAACCGAGCTAAACAAGTTGCCTATCCATCGCTCGCATGCTTTATTTTAATATTGTAAATAACAGATCCTTGACTCAAATCTCTCTTAATGTGTTAAGAATCCGATAATACCAACAATGCGCGCGTGTCCTTCTCACCTCGTAAAATGTTCTTTGCTAAATTTGTTGTTAAAATTCAAATATTACTATTCGTCTACATATCTCTGTCCTAACTTCTTTAAAACAGCATTTAGCAAACTGATTAAAAAGGTTGTGCAACATTGTTTGACCATGTTCAAAATGATCTCATAAATACATGAACTGCAGTATTGTGGTATTTACAGCTTTGCTATTCGACATTGCTTCTTAGTTGCCAAATATGCTGATTCCATTCTGGCCTGTGACGTTTTATCAACATCAAAAAGACATCATTTTGAGGTCTGATACAGATTTTCAACGCGTCTTTCAGGGTTGCTTAGACGTCGCGAGGATATAACATCGTCAGAACATGGATTATTTGTTAAAATAATATCGTGACGTCTGACGTTATGTTAACGTTGATCCGACGTTGTGTACCTGCAGGGATATATGAAAAAGTAGCTTATTTTATGGAACATGGAATGAACACGATTAATTAACATGATCCTGCCGTGCTATAAAGAGCAATTAGAGGAAATGTGAGTTTGTTTGAACTCAAACCACATTCTAATTCTGCTGGCTGCAAAACCGGCGCTCTGACGTACTGTGCAAAGCGCAATAATTTAGATGCATATGAATTCGTATCCATATGGAAAGATTATCATGAGCTTAACTAAGCACTGATTCTAAGTGACACAGACTCTTTTGGTGCCACATAGAATGTATATTCGTGTGGTACATCCTGTTAATTTCAAATTTGGTTTTACAGACGAAAATACAGACACAGTGTCTTTGCATCATGTTACAAATACTTTGTGAGCATGAATCAGAAGCAAAAAAAATATATTGTATTGCGCATGCGTACAACTCTTGCTTGTGTAACTACCTCATAAGTGTAAAACAGGCTTTAACTTGATGCAGAATGTGTGTGAAACGGGGTTCAACTAAACCACAGTTTTTGTAATTTTCATGCTTTGAAGCGGATCCCTACTGGACGAATTTGATTGAAATGAAATGGTTGAAAGCGATGTCATCTCACAAACGACGTCATTTTCAACCAATGTAAGTGAAGATCCGCCTTTACAACAAACACTATTAATGATGCATTGTTATGATATATGAGATTATTTGGTTGGCAAGTAGTTACACTTGAAAACACACAAACACACGGAAAGATTATTGAGCGGCGGAGAAGAAAAGCTTTAATTTTGATAGGATCTGTTTTTAGATCGTCAAACAAAGATTGGATTGCCCATTACTGTCACTTTTTGGTATCTGCGGTGACGGCGTCCTGGTTTTGTTAATAGAACATGTTCCAAAGTGATATCAATTTGAATTTTGGTACTAAAGCATGCTAGACGATATTATCTAAGAGCTCGCCAAAAGTTTTTGATTGTGTACACTCGAGTCCGATTGCGTTTTCAGTCCAATGGACCGAGAAGGTGTGGTACCATCTTGAAATTTGGCATCGGCATCGGCTTTCTAGGCAATATTACAAAACCGCTAACGAAATAGTTTTCAACCCGGGACCGAATGTCGGCAAATAAGATTTTTCAAAAGTAATGACTCTTTCCATTTGCTACGATACCATATTCACTCAAATGATAAAGAAATATTTACTTGAATCATATATAGTTGACTTCCCATTGTTTATAAAGATTTGAACACAATCTAATTTAGTCTCAGAAAAATCTTTGAAGAATAAAGTCTCTATGAAACATTGCCCATGAATCTTTTTTGACATCCATTCTGTATTTTGGGGATGGTTCTTCCTGAATTTTTGGAGATATAAAATAAATCAAAGACATCAGTTAATTTTTTTAAAAATACTTTATTGAAATTTAGGAATTGAAATCTCCATTTTGATTTTGGGAAGCTTCCCTCTTGAATTTTAAAAAAACATTTATATTGGGAGCATTAAAAAGCACTTAGGGACTATAAAGTTGCGCACCGATTTTTGATTTCTTGATTTTCGCGTCACCCCTTTAAATCGAAACAGACGAACTGTTAATAACAGAAAGTTACATCATATGGCTACAGCCTAACCAGATTACTTCGTTGATAAATAGAAAATTCGTAGGGAGACATGATCAACACAACATCCAGGGATTGAATTCGAAATCAGCGTCAAATGTTATGGGAAACATGAGAAGTTTTTTGTTTGATGTAGCTACTTACAGAATCTGCTTGGAATTGAAGTATATCACTTTGTTTTGGCTAGGTTGGGTTTTGGTAAATGAGAAAACTATAAACGGGATATTGGTACATGGAGAAATCTTGAGGGTCGCTAAGTAGAGAAAAATTAAAATTTTACATTTTGCTCGCTTGGCTAGAGGTCACTTAGCAATCTACAAATTACACTGAATTTATAACAAAAAGTGAACGTGATATCTGTAATAATGAAAACGATAATTTTTAAAAAGCGTAATCCACTTAGTAAACTATTTACAACCGTTCACATAAATCATTGGCACTTTACGAATTTCAACAAGCAATACACACCACAAGTATAACGTAAATGTGGAAAATGACCACTAGAAGTCCCTAGAGATTTATCTTAGAGATCTATCCGAGTAAATTTAGGGATTTATCCAAGTAGAATTAAGCCTTAGGATCTTAGAATATTTTACAAATTTGAGAAATTTTGTTGCTTCTAGCAGTCTAATATCCAGGCTCGTGGAGAAAATGCGAATTTCCGTGCAGTTTGTTAATCAAAATGTAAATCTAAGTTGAAATTTGCGCAAATGTTTCTCAAATATTTATGTGGGAGGTTGTATCGGTGAAAAGAATTTTCCTCACTTAATAAACTTTGCAGTGACAAAAGCCCTGGGATCGAGGTTGCTTTGTAGTGACAAAAATGGTTTTAAGAAATTTGATCCACTTGATAAACTCTGAAGTAACAAAAAAATTATTTTTTTTAATTTTCTCCAGCCTTAAAAATATTCTTGTTTGCAAATCTCCTAAGTGGAGAAAATATAAATTATTATCTACATTTTTAATAGTAACATCTACTAAAAGCAAACAGTATGTGTTGTGTATAACCTATACATATACCTTTATACATGTAGCTTGTATACATATAGCCTAAATACAAGTTTTAAATTAATTTATGAAGATGTGAGATCTTTAAAACATTAGAAGCATCCATGTATGATATATTTAGTGTACGCATAATACTATGATGTATAAATATTTATTTATAATGTATTTATGGATACTTTCAAAATCGTACCTTTGATTTTAATTTCAGTAATATCCAGTGAGCACGTCAGAACAATAACGTCAACGTCATATTTTACCAATTTAAATTGTCGTTTTTACAGATAATCGGTATTTATTACTCGTTTATTTCGAATAGTGACAGTTTTTTGAATCAGTCTCAATAGGTAAAAAAAATAAGGAACACAGAGCTGAGATTTACAATATCATATATCATTTCCGAGATTTTAATTTCTAAAAGACATGTAGGTCTCGTGGATTTGGACAAAAAAACACATTTATTAGTTGTCCCAGAACAAACCATTTCATATGGTCCCGTTGGTCTCTTATGTTAACTGTTTTTAAATCAGTACATACAGCACATTACATACAGCATTCCAAAATCACTTTGAATCAACATTTTATGATTTTGAATCCTTTTCTTCACTTTGATAATTCTGTGCAACCGATACAAGGAAGAATATAAGGGTGACAGATATGCCTCCAGCTAGATTCTCACAGTCCTAAAAAGCCCTGTACAATTATGAGGTTAACATCCCCACAAAAGGCGACAAAATTGTTTAGTAGAGTATCTCTAGTTTTAAATAAAGCAGGTATAATATTTTTTCCTATTAACGTTATTTGGTGACTTCTCATATGGTTTTAGTACACATCACTTGGTGACATCTCATATGATCTTAGTACACATCACTTAGCGACTGTTTATATGTATTTGTACACATCACTTGGCGTCTTTTTATATGATCTTAGTACACATTTGGCGATTTTTCATATGATTTTGGAACACATCACCTGGTGACTTTTCATATGATTTCGGTACACATCACTTAGTCAAATTACTAAGGTATGCTCATCGTAGAAACTGAAATAAAGGCTATATTTTGAAATCACCCAGAGCAATACCGTAATATCCGGTACATAAGCCCATGGCTTATTTAATTTCAAATTTTTGTAAGTGGACTTATACTCGCGTGGGCACACACCGGCGACAAAAAGAGTATAAAACATTCTTAAATAAGTGGTTTGATTCATAAAACACACACAAAAGTTTGTTATCGTGTATAAACTCTCTTCTCGGTCAAAATTAAAGAGTGCGAAAACCAAACAGACTATTTAAATAAGTTCATACCTTTTTTTTAATTACCTTATGGAGAGTAGATAAGTAAATGTGTAAATGGGTGGGCTTATGTACCGGATATGACGATACTTTCTTGGTTTTGGGAATGGAACTTTACCCAAGCCTATTATTGTAACAGAAATCATTGTATCGCGTGGTGATTCCAATTTCTAAAATTCAGGTGTATTTTCAGATTTTCGTCGATATTTTCACCCTCTTTCAGGTCGAATTTTAGGAATGCCGGAAAGATTTTCTTAAATATTAGTAGAATGGTAAAATGTCTGCTGGAACAGTTTTGATCGTATTTTAAAAATAAACATTCGAAGAAATAATAATTTGTGGTGCGTGGTATGGGACAATTCAAACAAAAAAGAAAATGCGAATTTAATATAAATGACCCAAGTAACTTACAATCTTGGAAATTAAATTAGAGACATTTTACAAATTTCGACGAACAATATGCGCCACAAGTAAAACAAAAAATGCAGAAAATGACCAGGAGAAATCCCTAGGATCTTAGGAGTTTTTCTAAACTCGACGAATTATGTTGTTCACAGCAGCCTAATACACCACAGGCTTTTAGAATAAATCCGAATTTTTATGCCATTCGTCTTGCTAATCAAAATTTTATACTTTTTCTCCAAGTTGAAATTTCGACTCTTTGCAAAAATTTCACGTAGCTAGTCTAATAATCTTGTCTAATATTGTAGACATTAGACGCATATAATAATTGTCATCTTTTCTACACATTGTTATTGCTAAAAAGAAAGTTGAATTCTAACTCCTCCTTTTAAAGAGTGTTTTTGCTTGCAAAAAGATATCTGATGCCGTCATCAATTTATTTTTATTAATGTTTTAATGTCTGCACAGGAAATGAACGATGCGGAAGTATAGCGCGATATTGGGACAATCATTTTAAAATAATATGAAGGGTCATCCAGGAATTAAGAAGCAACTTCGTCCTTAGTTTTATTGCATAATATTCTAGCGAATGCAGACAGAAAAACTAACACAGTTTTAATTGATGTAATAATCATGTATTAACATCAGGTTATATGTATCCCACTACAAGTGGGCACATAATGGTCAAACGACGTCATGAAAACACTAAATAACGTCATGAAAACCTTAGTTTCACATCGTTTGACCACGATGCGCCCACATGGAATCGGGTCGTAAAAGGTTAATCCATTCACAGTAAGTAATGCGATAAAACTAATCTATCTTTGAAATCGATCTCATATGGTATGAAGTTGAATAAATAGTCTAGTTGGTTTTCAAAATAACACTGAATAAACAAGCTTTCAATTGGTTGTTTTTATCTAATGAACCAACCAATTCCAAGATCAAATTGTAATTGTATAAAAGGCTTGCTATATATTTAGTCGATTATCTGATCAGGATCAAATCATATCTATAGTTGGAATTAGTTAACATCTAAATTATAGCAACAACCATGGTCAAACGGTATTGAAATTACTTTATATGTACATTCTTAATGTTTTTTTGCATGTTGTTTGACCATGGCGTAAACTGATTTTACCATGTTATGAAAAGAATTTACGAAAATGGAATATTGTCTCTTTAACATGCTTGTAGAGTTTTGGTTTACGCATTTTTCATCTCACTTACTATTGTTTTGTAATTAACTTATTTAGTGGACACCCTGTGGCAAATGACGTCACAATGATGTCCAAATATATTTGTCAGCGTCTTTGAACGACAAAATGCTGATAGAAAATATATTAATATCATTGCTTTCTTTGTGTTGGGTATTTAAATGCGGATCTCAAATAGGCGAATTTGTTCCCGCGTATTCTAAATGAAGTCATTACATTGGTTGATAGCGACGTCGCTTTCAACCAATGTAGTGTCTTCGTTTAGAATTCGCCTAGTGGAAATCTGTCTTAAGTTACCCAGATCATCAGATGACGTAATCTGTGATGGCGATGTATTGATCTTACGTTGTGTTCCCATCGGTTATATACCTGGTACGTACCTCTTTCACATGTAGTTACAGTGAGTATAGATGTTTATTTGTTACTGAAGGTAAATATAAATAATGTCTGAATTATTGTCCGAAATATTATGGCTGAACTGCAGTATTTTATTTCATCGCACTATGGTCTTTAAACAATTTTTTTAATTTGCAATTTATACGGAAATATCGCAATATATGGCGAAATATCGCGTCTTCTTCATGTTTCAATTCGCCAGTTTTTTTTATTGAACTGCATTTAGTTCTTTTTGACATGAAAATTTCACGTGATATTTATGGTATTAGTTAAGTGATAAACTGAGTCCTATTCCTAGCACTACTGCCACTTGAAGTCACATGTTCACGGGACACAGTTGCATTTCATTTATGTTTGTCGGTTCAACAAAACGTGGTAAAATAAATATATCACTATCAAATGTAAGAAGGTCAAGCATAAACATAACATTAAGTGAACTTTATTAATATTATTTCAGCGCTAATTTTAATAACAACATTCTACAAACTCCACGTCTGGCGTGGGATGCTTGCTAAGTAGACGGCAATGAGGTTAAACCTAGCACAGGTACCAAGCTGTCAAAATCTCTCTCTCTTTTCGTCAACTTGTCTTTATTTTGAGTTCTGTTTCTTTGGAAAGGTTTTCTCACGAGATTTCCGTAGGTAAGCGTTTCTACTAGAACTGAACCATGATCAGATATTCTGAATATAACGCAATGGGTACAAGGCGTTTAAAAAACGTAGTCACGTCCATAGGACGTCTTATCCTTGCCGTGCCGGCAATGAAATAAGAACAATATGATATTTGGACTATTTTTACCGCAGTAGTCGATGAAAGAATAAAAATACGATACTTATTTTTATCGGCGGAGAAGAGTGTCCAGTCAACGATCTGGCATTTTATTGGTTCATGGGTATTGAAGAAACCAATTAATTAAAAGATCATTGATTCACAAGCTTGGTGCAAACCAATAAATTTCAACCTGTCTGAAGTAACGTTGTCTTGACGAGTTTAGATTTACATTTCTGACATCAGCTAAAATTAGAACCCACATTTTAACAAATCATTTAAATATAATTCGTAAATAAGTTGTGATACTTTTCAATTTGTGATTCATCTCTTCCAAAGTTACTCCATCATTTACTAGACTGTATACTAGACTGTGTACCACTTGTTTCTAGTGAGCACTGATAGAATGGTGAAGTTTACACGTTGTAAGTATACACGTTTTTTATAAGAAACCTAGCGAAGGGTGCAGTACTGAAAGATTCTTATTTAATTTCTTAAAATGATCAAGGGAATACATGTATCAAACAATAATAAAACACAAATTGATTAAATATAAAACATTTTTTCCACAATATCATTAAGTTTGCTCAAGGAAGTTTAAACTTCCTTGGTTTGCTTAACCCTGTTTTTAAACGCTGAAATCTTGATATTTTGTCACAATTAGTATAATTCTAATTTACACATCTTTGAAGATTTTCATAGCTATAGCACGCCATCTTCAAAGTTTATTGGTCATTTATCGAAACCACCTTTCAAATTGCCCATGAAATCCTTATAAAAGTAAAAAAGTACAACTTTTTATAACTCCTTCCATATTTATCATTTAGGCTTCAAACTTTCAGCAATGACTAATTGCGAGACTAAATACATCATTATCTGAGATCATAATTATGACTTTATGACGTCATCTGCTGACGTTATGACGGCTAGTTTGATATTTTGGTATTTTTGCTACTTTTGGCGCCCTATTCTGACAAAAGTATTTTATTTTACGAAAAAACAGGAAGATATGTTATAAAACATAGTATTACCTTTTTTGAATCTCAAAACCGAATGTAATAATCAGCTTTAGAACAAAAGTTATAGGCTTCTAACGAATGAACACGCTATTACCCTACCAAGTTTCATGATTGTATGTTTAGCCAATCATGAGATCTCAAGGGGCATTTCAACCCATCCAAAGACCAAATAGAGTTATTGACTACTTCTCGAGCTAAAAATGTAAGAAAAGATTAGGTAGACAAATAAAGTAGAGTTTATCTAAATGATCGGTGCAACAGCAAGTGAAAACTCTTGCTGCTATAAAAGTTATCTATCTGAAGTCATTGTTTTTTTTGAACTTGCTGGTAGATAAAAAGTTATTTAGCTACATGGTTTTCATCCCGAACTGCATTCTTGGTCCTTATCTAAAATATAAGATTTCTGAATATTTCATCTTCATACGACAACTTGTTTATGTAGGGTTAAATCTTACAAAAAAATTTCCAACATCATTTAGAAATTCTGCATGACGTCACAAAAAAGTGGAAAGTGTCTTAATATTAATATTAAAATAAGAGAGTGTTAATTTTTTGCCAACCTCGTCCCCAGGCCTTCTTCACTGTTGATGTCTAACGCCCTCAGGACGAGTTTAAAATGTTTGCCACAGTGGTCTATACAGCTAATGTTGAGATCTGTTTGAAGTTTGAACAATCGATTTGTCTGATGAAATTTGAACTGATGATTTGGTTGTTTTTGAAACAATAGAGTGTGCCGTATACGTTGTTAGTTTTTTTTGATTAATATATTGTAACAAGCAATTTGCGCCATGTTTAAGACGAAGCGATCAAACAAATGTACAGAAGAGTACTTTGTCAACAAGCTTGCAACTCCTCTAAAGTTTAATTTTTAAATTATTATCCATGTTTATTTTATCAATGATTTAATTATTTCTTTACAAATATATCCGCTGTTTGAAATAATAAAAAAAATCAGTTTAAAAAAAAAAATTAAAAAAATAATTTACGTTTACTAATAAATTATCTGTATGTTTTAGCACCTCCCATTAAATGGTATTTACATTCTATAAGAGTGTTTTTACAAAACCTTAATATTTCTTTTGCGTACTGACATATAAACAAAATGATCAACGTATAGATTTTGCATAAAGGAAATTTAAACATTGTGCCATGCATATTTCCAACTGTTAAATAATTTCTTAATCCTATTAGCTAATTTAAATTAACAGTTAAGAGTGGAACTATATAATATACCCCCTGAATATCTTTGTTGCAACAGTAACAATGTCTACAAATAATTTCTAGGTTTAGGAGGGTTCTTAATTCTGACCAAAAGTATGATTCAATTTCGTTAATTTTATTTAATTTTATTTTATTTAAATACCTCCTGAATTTTGATGAAGATGACAATGTATTTACTTGAATTATATTAGGTTCAGGGGGTAGGAATTTATTCATGAATTGGTTAGTGGGATTAATATATCCTGATCGATTAAGACCTATATAGTTGTTGATATATTTTCAAAGAAGGAGTAGCAGCTTAAAAATGTCAGGTAAGAGAACATATGTCACTTAGTTTCATCGTCTCTCTATGTGCTGCAATGTCAGATGAGAGCTTAGTTTCATCGTCTCTCCATGTGCTGCAATGTCAGAAGAGAGTTAGATCCATTAGGAAATGATTAGAGTGTATACTGATCATTAAATATAAACAGGTGCCTATGTAATATCTGTTTTAACTTTGTTGATTAGAACATTTCTGGGAGGGACCACAAGTTGGAAGGGCGGAGGTGACTCCAAAATCCTTTTGAGCGGACCACTCCTTTTAACTACAAAAATTGCGCTAATTGAGAGTTCTCAGTGAGCAATAATTTATGCAGGACACACGCTGAAACAACGTTAAATCGTTGTTCGAGCGACTCTACCACTGATTCTAACAAGTGAACCATGGTCAAATGACACAGATGGAACTTGACCATAGTACACTACTGATACATACAAAACGTTAGAGCCAGAACTAAAACATAAAAGAAGAAGACTGCACGAAATACTATCGACCCTTATACGGCGATACACACTTCATATACGGAGATACAGAGATATACGCATTTTGCGGGTTTTCACATTGTTGATCATATGAAATAGTGATTCATCGCTCCATCATTGACTTAATTGAAAAACGGTAAGATCATAGGAGGTTAGTATCTACTAATAACAACCCTAGGATAATGCGATTTTAGTTTTTCTTTCATAATTCAGTAAGTTACATATGCTCTATGACGCATTGCGGATACTAGAAAGACATTATAATCAAAACAATACGTTATATCATTCTCAAAACTGTTTTCTACGACCTTCGCTTGTTTTCGTGCACGCACACAACGTCGTATCAACGTCGATACAATGTCAAAACGACGTCGGAACGTCGCTCAGCATATAGTTTTCTCTACTAACTTTTCTCTCGTTCCGCAAAAAACATAAACAAAGGATTAAACCAGGGAGGAGTTCGATGGTTTTACATGTGGTTACTATTTTACGTCAAAAATCGTCTAAACCTTGTGCACATGTTTGCAGTGTATTTATTATTATTTGCGATGGAGGGGGACGTAACGAATCAAAGATAACAGTCACGTGACTAGAATTAATTGGATTTTTCAGCGCAGGTTATGTAACGCTATAGGTGGCCATTTTGAACTTATTTTAATGCTTAATTTCGGTCATTCTATCATAGAGAACAAACATAGAAAGTTTCAATTAGATTCCTGGATTGAAACTACAAATTTCAAATTTAGTGACGTCATAGGGGATCATTTTGGGAAATATACACGCTTACTTTAAGCATCGTATGACTGCCATTATGCCTTTTAATTTATATGAGAGTCACAAGCTGCCAAATGATCAAGTATGACCAAAAACGGCAAGTACAATTTTCAAAATATCGCTATGACATCATCACGTGACATCCATAATGACTTCAAATGTCTCAGGGTATGACATGTTGTCAAGTGACCAAGTATCATAACCCATAAACATATACATAACCATGCTAAAAGCCTAAACCATATCATAAACCTATCAACCATATCATGACCACAGTTATAACCACATAACCAGAATCATACCCAACTATAACCGTCCATGCCCTATATCATAAACTTGTAGACTTAAGGCCAATCTCCATGCAGCGACTTTTGAGCGCGCAGCCGTCAGCGATCAGTTGTGAGCATGCGCAGTTTCATTGTTTACACTTTCTGCGCAACATGAGTTGTTCGCTGGCGGCCGCTATGAAAGTAGAAACACTTTCTACTTTCTGAGCGACTGCCAGCGATTTATAACATGTGTTTATATTCTAAACCAATCAGAATGCTTTATTACTAAAATTATTCACCAAAGAATGAATTAGGGAATACTTTTAATATATACATTCCTTTCTTCATTATTTGTCTTAATTTCCCTTTATTTTGCGCATCAAAAGTGATATTGAAAAAATACGAAAATCGGACCAGTTAAAGGCGCCAGCGCCTCTATTCGAATTTAGGCGCTGGTGTATATACACGGGCGGCGCCGCTATACGAGATTATAAGGTAAACTAGACTTTAAAATAAAAGCCTTTCGCTATTAACCGCTAGCCTCCAATAGGGATCACACTGTTGGGCGTTTGAGGTCTGTAAAATGTAGATTAGATAATTGATGGACAAGGAACTAGTTATTAAATTAAAATTATTGCATAGGGCCTGAATATATGCCAGATATCATCTGCTTTGAAACTAAAATATCTCCTGCATAAGGAGGTAGTCATATTATTATTGAATAAAGTCACGAGCAATGATAGTTGTAGTTTAGATATCCCTTATGGTTCCTTCTATAATGTTATTGTTAGTTTGGCATATCGAAATAATAAGGTGCTTGCTGTGTAATCGTACGGATTAACTTGTGCGTGGTCTGTAATTTCGTAGCTTCTTAATGCTACGGATTACCTTGCAGGTGACATTGCATGCCATTGTATTTCTATAGTAGTAAACAAGTAGTAAACAAGTCTTAAACGACACAACGAAGAAAAACATAGAGTAACATCAGGAAAAAAATAACTTGATAAAAATGTTTTTAGCTTTATTTCCGCCGTAACTGTCGTATAACAACCATTAACTACTCACTACATATCGCTGATTAACACCAACAACCTCGTCTACAAAAAAATCACCAATCATCTCATTAGGTTGATTAAATAGATTAACAATAAGCAATGTAAACACATTGGTGTGTCTTTTAAGTTACATCTACAAACAATTAAATATTAAACATCGAACAATTATCTACCTTCTATGGAACAGAATAACTCATGTTTTATTCAACAGAATAACTCAGCATACCACTGAAGTAACTTCATTCATATCAGGAATTCAAAAAAAAACTCAAAATTTTGAGCTAGTACGAGTAACATATGTTGGGTAAATGAGTAGCATATGTTGGGTAGGCGAGTAACAGATGTTGGGTTGGCGAGTAACATATGTTGGGTGGGCGAGTAACATATGTTGGGTGGGCGAGTAACATATGTTGGGTTAACATATATTACATTTATTGGTAGACAAGTAACATATGTTGGGTAAGCGAGTAATATATGTTGGATAGGCGAGTATTTATATATTTTTGCGAAACGACGAGATTCGAGATTCCAAACACAAAGAATCTACCAATAGTGCATAGACCGAAACAGAATAAAGGTCTAGATCGTAGGCTAATAAATAGATCAACCAGCCATAATGTTCGATTAGCATTGAAGAGACGTTTGATGTCAAGAAGTCAATATTACATATTTTTATATTGTTTAGATGGTAAATGCCAGCAGGGGAGATTAATTACTCAAAATTTCAGATCAAATCATGACCATAAGACAGAACATAAATAGAACATTTAAATAACAGAAGCTATCGATAAAAATATAAAAATTAAAAAAACGGATAATTTTTTATAGATTGTGCGATTACGCAAACGACGTTTTGAAGTCGTTGCGACGTTTATCCGACGTCGTGTGCGCATTAGAACAGCATTGTTGTGTTTAGATTACGAAGAATTTTAAGATCATTGAGTTAGATTACCTTGCATGCACACGACGTCGGATAAAAGTTGAAACAACAACTTCGTGCAATGTTTAAACTGCGTCAAAATGACCTCGCGACGACGATAGGATTTGTATTTCTCTGCAAATCTTATTTTTGATAATGAACTCTCAGTTTTGAATGAACATGCTCCAAACAATTAACTTGCTGTGTCAACTGTCGTCATTTTCAAAGCTTCCTTGAAATTATCATAGAGATAGATAGAGGTAGATACCTCCATGAAATTATCCAAGCTAGGTAATCCTTCTTCATTAGGAAGTCACCTATATGGATTAAAAAAGTAATTATGAAATTATAGGGTTAGTCGAAAATGTTTAACTTGTTGTCGCTCTTCCTCATAAAATAAGTCTGGCTTTTATGCCAATGTGATTTCGAAAATGTATTATAGTTGTCGCTCGTAAAATTAGGTGAAAATAAATTGAAGGATAACCAATAGAAATCGTCAACTTGTCGTAGCTAGTCTCCTACTAGGATTGTAACAAAAGTAGGGTACTTATGATAACTTATGATCACAGGAAAGGCTTTTGGCAACAACAGGGTTAAAATATTCTGAAAAACTCAAAGTCAGGAAAAAGGCGGGATTACTAGAATAGCGTGATTATTATGGAGGAGGGATTATTTTCTCAAAGAGTGAGGGAGAGTACTCTCAAATATATCTGAAGTTTAGGTTTCAACGTCGATGTTAACTAGTGCCGGAATACCAATCAATGTCGAAAAGACGTCGTTTTGAAATCACGTTGTCGTAATGACGTTTTTCCGGCGTTAACTAGAAGTGTTGTTCCCACCGGAACATAGTATGAACGAAAATGGAGCATTACTTCGAATTGATCAGTTTTAACTATAGTTTCTTACATCGTGCAACTCGTGTGGACATCGATAAAAAATTTTATAACTTCTTAACTGCGAATATGCGTATATCTATGGTTATAAAAGAGATACAAGGATTCCACTTTAGTTATTCATAGATATGTTTTATTTCATAATCACATAGGCTTTCATATTTATGATTGATGCGATAAATATTTAATTGCATGCTGGGAATTCTTTCATTATAAATACAGTGGAGCATCAATTGAGAACTCTTAATCAGGACTAGCAGTAGTACGTCGCTGTGTTAAAAAATGGATTATTATTATTATTATTAATAGTAGTAGCTAGTGCGTTTGTGAGTGATTAAATACCCTACAAGTGCACGGCGTCAGATCAACGTCAATACAACGTCAAAACGACGTGTTGGCGTTGATCTGATCCCGTATGCCATGGAGGTAATGGCCACTAGTGGTTACAATATGGTTAAGCAAATCGCACAAGCGTTGGAATAGTTTCCCATGTTGTGTCAAATTTATAGAAGGTTTATTATACTGCTAGCATGAGGTGTTTTAAGTACCATTGAAAAGAAACGCCAATAATAGGAAGAATTTGCTGACTGACGTTGGGTACCTATTTATTGGTTGTTTGATATAGTGATATGGTCATGTGATATGGTCATGTGATGTGGTCATATATCCGCGCGTGGCTGTTTTTCAACGTAAATAAGACGCTTTTTGGTCGTTCTGACGTCTTATACACGTTTAAAAAAAATCACGTGCCAACAGGGAAAGCAGTCGGTTAAAATCCAACTGCAGTCTGACATGTATGGAAACATCTGAAAAGTCCTGTAAAATGATGCTGAGTTTTTGTTGTGTAATAGTAAAGTTCAGTGATAGTAAAATCGAATATCTAATAAAGCTCATGTTAGTTCATGTATACTAATAGAGTGTCCAGATAGATACCTAGCATACATTGTTCCAAACAAAATCTCTAGTAACCGCCCAAATGTTAATGCCGCCCTCTGATGAGTGGCGCAGTTGCTATCTGCATGTTCCATAATAATCCACAAGTATGGTAGACGTCTTTTTAGCATTCATATTTATATTGATATCCTTTCCAAAAAGCTCTTGAAACTACGTCACTATTGTATGTCATTCAATAGATTTCCCAAAAATTCAAATTACCATAAGCAAGAGATCATTTCAAAATTTCACTCCAAAGCCAATTTTTTTGTTAGGGTTTAATTAACTAAAATTGACAAAGTTCAATAAAAATCTGTACAGAAGTATGTTAGGTCACCGAGCTTGCAATGGATTGGAACTCCGCCTTCCCCTCAATGGATTTTATTTTTAAGACGGCCCCTAAGCATCACACGAGGCTCAAATCACTGCAAAGTTAATCACCACTGACCACCACTGAACTGAAATTTACTTATGCTTATAACAAAAAAGCGTAAGTTCGAGAGTTAACTAGCGTAAATTCGAGAGTTAACTAGCGTAAGTTCGAGAGTTAACTAGCGTAAATTCGAGAGTTAACTAGCGTAAGTTCGAGACTTAATTAACGTAAATTCGGGAGCTAATAAGACGATTTTCAGTAACAGAATCAAATAATTTTTGTAATTTATTACCTCTGGTCACACTATCGATAAATAACTTTAAACACAACCATGTTATAGGCGCATGGCGTGTGTGAGCACAGACGTACTCGGTTATATGATACGCTCTTACTTCATAACAATAAATTAACGGGAACATGCAAAAAGACGAAATAAATATATTTTATGACGATCACACAACTTTTTAACATCCGATCAATAAACCAATCAAAAATTAAAAAAAAGATAATAATATAAATGATATAAATGATATTTCTTTCAAAACGACGTCGCGATTTCATTTTGTCACTGTTTCAAGGTTGTTTGGTCATCGTGTTTCACTGATATATTGTACACTGTTCGTCAATGTCCAAACCTACACATTGCAATTTTAAACAATGAAAGTAAACGAAGAAGACAATTGCACGCAACCTCGTTTCCAGGGTTTTCTTCGCCGTTTTCCATATTTTGAAAAAGTAAGAAGCCCTGGGAACGAGGTTGCAATTACAAGCTCATTGACTTCCCTTTAAATCAACGACGTCAGATCAACGTTGAAACGACGTCAAAGTATTAATCGATGATAATCCCTATAATGAACGTTTGATTCAAACTAGGAAAAACTTATTTTACTAAACATCACTCAGGATTAACTATCGTCGTCAATTAATTGCAAGTTTCACGACCATAATCAGACGACGTACGTTTTTTTTGTTGCATTTCATGTATCGTTTGCAATCCGTCTTATTTACACGATTTCTAATGATATTAGTGGTACTTTTTAATGTACGTGGGAGTTTAAACTCAGATAAGATATTAATAATCTGAATTTAAATCAATTTGTTGTCTCCATAACTTTATGACTTCCAGAAAGAATATGCGATCTTCATCGCATAAAAATTATTCCCATTTAAAGTTCAGCACAGTTTGTAGAAGCTCAACAATCACTCCTTCGCAGTGAATATTTGTTCTTATTTTGAGCGCTACTATGTAATATAAAAAAACATGCTAATGTTTGCTTCAAAACCAAGACATTCGCATCAACATCAAACAACCGTCAAATGAACACACAATGATTTTGATGGAACGACTTCATGGAAGCAATCATCCGATATTTCATTAATGAAACTCTGTAGACTGTAATCTGATTAACGAATGGATCTAGTCTGCCATCTTATTATCAAGTCGATTTAGACTGAGATATTCACCTGATCTATTTATCTAGTCTAATGATCCAATGAAGTATTAAAGCATTTGGTTTACAAATGTACGAGCTGTATGAATAACCAAGACTGAAATGAACATGTAGAACATCATCTGTGAAGGAGGGTTTCTGGGTATAATTCTGTGAAAGTTATACCTCTACATGTGATAATTGAAGTCTGTTTTGAAACACGAATAAATCGGTGATTACATATGTCGCCGGCTCAACGTCGACAACTTCTGTTGATCCGACGTCATGTATATGTGCTAAAAAAAGATCTTATCGTCATGTCATTAGAGATTATTTGACAAATTGATTGTTCATTATAATTGACTTAAAAAACCTAATTTCATTTAGATAATAACTTCAAATGTTTTAAATATTAACAAATCAGTCCACAGTGTGAAAGTCTCGTATAGGTAGCACAAACAAATATTCGATAATCTTTCACTGCTAGTGATTATATGGCGCGTTTCGGTATAGATTAGGACACAACGTCATTTTGTTGACAGCCAGCAATATTTTGATGCGACATTAATTACATCAAACGAACGACAGTTTTAAGTTGAAAATAATACTCATGATGTTAATCGGAGTTTGGTTTGCGTCAACTATTTTTTTTTTTGAGGGTGTGTGTGCTTTACGTTTTTAATGACGTCATATATGAGGATGCTGATTAAACGTAGTAGTTAAACGTGAGTGTGTCATTATTTGACGTCAGATGAGAGCACGTTAATTGCTGAAGGCTTTAATGACGTCAAGTATGAGGGAGGTTGATTGAAATTTAAAACTAAACATTGATTGCCTATTTGTTCTGACGTCAAATATCACGATTTTTAATCAGATACGCAAAACATACGAAATGAACGAAAAAGAGAAAAAAAAACAATATAATGAGCGCATCATACAAGTTGAGCATGGGACTTTCACACCGTTGGTTATGTGCGCATCTGGAAGCATGGACCGAGAGAGGAATCGAAAGTCATATGCTCGGCTTTCAGAGTTGATTGCTGAAAAAAGGAAAGAAAATTATGCTTTTGTCGCTTCATGGGTCAGACGTAAAATTTATTTGGCCTTAATTAACTCCGTTTGTATTTTTTTGCGCGGTAGTAGATCCATCTACCACTCTGTCTCATTGGAGGATTCTACATCGGCCTATGCAAGAGTTAGCTAGGTTTCATTAACTTTATTGACTTTTGCATAAGTCAATGTACATACTTGAGCCTTGTCCTTTGCAACTGCAACTGTATCAGCCTTTCGGCATAGGATTTCGTTGTAAGGACTTATGGCTTATACATTTATTATTATTATTATTATTATTGCATCAGATAGTATTGCAACACTCTTGATTTTCCAGGACTTTCCAAGAAAATTAAATAAAGGGCACTGACTGACTGAGCCTGAACATCCGGCCACTAACTTTACGTTATCTTCTGATTTCAGTAACATTTAACTTTTGTTACTTTTATTATTGCTTCTTCTTTCTGTCAAATTTTATTTTTGTCTGTATTCTTACCCTTTACGTCATTGGTTAATAACTGTTTACCATAAATGACCGCAAATGCTCGGCGCGATAATTAGAAATTTCAACATCTAAGGGAGGCACTCAACAGGGGCTTACTTGGCACAGGCGTTTATTTATTTGAGTCAAATAGGATAATGAAAAATACAATGTTGTAAGATCTTAGTCAAAACATTTGATACTATGCTACAGACTTGTTATTCCGGCAAATACAGTACTAATAAATTGCTGGCGATAGTCGCAATAATTCTTAATAAAGAATTATGAACTAAAACTTGGAGGTGGAATTATAAAAAATTAGAAACTGCCACTATTAAAACTATTATGATCTGTTTGTTATATCTTTAGCAAATATACCCAGATGTATAAAAGTCAGGGTAAAAAGCGCATGCGCAATTGCTTTATTCTTGGAAGTATTTCGGCGTTGGAAATCAGACTTAAATATTGATTTCCATTCAATCGGAAAATTCAGTGCAAAAGACAACCCAAAATATTGCGTTGGCAGAAATTGACGTCACACATCACGTGAGGTCAATTACTAGCAATAAAATATATTTTTTGGCTTTCGCACGGAATTTTTCGACAAGTGCAAAACAGCCTTATAACGTTCACTGAGAAGAAATTATCGAATGTATTCAAATTACTAATCCTCTTCCACTGTAATAAAATTACAATGGACCGACGTCACAAGCTGAAAGTTTGTTTATTAGACAATTTAAGGATAAACTAGTTGATAATGCGAACGTAATTGAAAGTGATTGACATCTTATCAATGTCTCTATATAATGGTGTTTGCAAGACTTTCTTCTTATGTAAATCTTCGACGTTATCATGTTGCGCTATCCAAACGTGATGCTGTGTTTGTTTACTTTATTCAGAGAATTTAATGTATTCCCAGTTGGCACACGACGTCGGAACATAGTCAAAAAGACGTTGTTCTAACGTCGTGTGTGGGCAGGATTGATTGTTCTTATATAAGGACATAAAGAAGAGTGTTTTGTTGCATTTGATTGGTTTCTTCGTACTGATACGACCAATCATTGTGAAAGAATTGACACACTATTTTTACTGTCACTGCAATTAGTCTCGTTTTATTATATTCAATTTGATCGTAGTATAAATAAGTATTAATATACAACAAAAATCTTGTTCAAACGTGAAACTGGTATAAAGATGCCATATAGAGGTGAGTATCTTTATAGGGTGACCGATATATCGCTCGATATAACCATATCGGGAGATCATTTATCCGTCGAACGAGTTATCTCGTCTAACTGATATCTCGCATTCTTCATTCGTGATATCAGCTAAATGACACGAAATACCTTCGCCATCTTTCCTTGTAAACGGTAAACGATTCCCCAGAACAAATAGAGTTAAAATTGGTCAATTTCCTGTTATTGAAGAAGATTACAATTTCAATTTCATCTGCGTAGAAGAGCATTGTTCAACAAATTTTGGAATAAATTGTTTTCCTTGTTCTTACGTTAACATTGTTGATTTCGGCACACTTCTCTGCAGATGATGCATTTATCTATTATGATTCAAACTATTTTATATGTAGCCCATCTTCATATCTTCTAAAATAGTACTGTGTTGTTCGCCCGCATTTAAAATATTTTAACCGTCGGCTCCGTATTTGGACTGTGTATTATCATGCAAGGAACTACACAGTCTTGATACAGCTCCGTATTCAGAAGCCTTTCACACAGTGTTTCATATGAAATAATTTTAAATATCGGGACCTATTGGTCAAAGACTTGCTCAAAGTCCGCATCAATCACTGGGGAGGTTATAACTGTCACCAAAAATGGCGTATTCCAAAACCACCGACCAGCAACCGACCACCAACCAGTATTGAACCGACCAAATGACCAGTAAAATCAACCAACCTATCACCGACCAGAAAAAAGTCGCATTGCCGAATTTTTTAATTTTTTTTCTAGCAGTTTTTTTTTCTAACAAATTTAAAAAACTATCCTCAGTCCCTTGGTTCCCGGCTATATCTCAAGGCGTCACAACCTGCTAAACGACCAAGTATCGTAACCACACCATAAACCTAAACTTAAAACCTAAACCTGAATTATGTTATTAAAAACTATGCCAGAACTATAAATCAGGCCATAAATCTATAAACCTAAGCCCTAACCAAAACCAAGCATACCGTAAACCTAAATCATAACCAAACCATGCTATGAACCAATGTATAAACCTAAATCATGCCGTAAACCTACAACCTATGTAACCTATTCAACAACCGTAGTTATAACCATGATATAACCATACCAAACATCATAACCGCATACCATAAAATAAATAATAAACCTAAGTCGTAACCATAGCATGAAAAAATAGCAACAAAAAAACCTGGCCTGAAATTGTTTGTTCTCTTACGGTGCACGGCAGAAAGTGTAAAATTACCACACATGTTTCCAACTTGATTTATGTAATAATTTAGGGCAAGGGTCCGGGGGTCAAGGGGCCAAGAGACCGAGGGCTGGAGATTGTTGTATATATTTTGTTCAAATAGAATGATAATAATAATAAAAAAATGCTAGAAATTATTTTTAAAAAATCGGAAACACGGCTTTAATTTTTTTCTGGTCGGTGGTCGGTTGGTCGGTTTTTACTGTTCGGATGGCCGGTGGTCAGTGATCGGTCTAACACTGATCGGTGGTTTTGGAATACACGCCAAAAAATAAATAAAGATGAAGCTTTCATCGGAACATTCTCAACTGTGAAAAACAACTCTTAGTAGTATAGTTAACCAGATGCCACCACGCAACTTATTATCTACGTCAAAAGGACGTCATGTTGATTTCGCGATGTTTTTAAGACGTTGATTAGATGTCGCGTGGTGACAGGGTACGTATAATTTTCTATATATTTTCTATTTCAGAACCAGTGAAAGGTCCGTCTCGACGTCATATGTCAATGTCAGATGAAGACGCTGATTTAGATACAGTGTTGTTAATCGACAGTCTTAACGAAGATACAGACGATGTGTTCTACATACGCATCAATAATGTGCAGTTGGAAAAAACGTTACTATACGCAATATTTGATGCGCTGAAAACAACAAAGCAAATTAAACACCTTTCATTGGCTGGTGTTGGTATGAAAGATGAAGACGGATTGGTTAGTACTCGATTAATCAACTTTTTTATGATATTGCTAGACTACCTTATGAGACATGGACGAGTCAACATCGGCGTTTTATACATCGTTTATTTCGATCTCTTTTGATTATATCACATTACGTTATGTTTGATGCCTCAATGTGCCGTGTACTTTTCAATTATCTGTCCTTTTACATACACCCTAACCGATGGTCAAAACTTGTTCAAGGTCCGAATTGTCTTTATTAAACAAGTTTTTGACTAAATGCAAAGTAGCCGTTTTTAAATAATTTTTCAACAAAATATTTTAATGAATAACTTTAGCTAAAATAGTGAAAGGTGCTATGATAGTAAGAAGGGCGTTATGACTGCAAGAAAGGCGCTATGACCTAACGAAGGACGTCACGACTGCAAGTTGTTGGAGTCGGTATTGCGGATATCAAATTAGCAACGGTACTGTTTAAAACTTCCGGAAGGTCCTCCGTATTTACAATATTTTGACAGTCATTCTTTTGCTTCTTATTCATAGTTTCAGGGGGTAATTATTACAACACAAATGTTTATTTTAAAGGAATATTTTTAAAATGAAAAATATTCAAGAAGATGTAGATATATTATGAATATACAACTATGTAAAGAAAAAAAAGGTTTAATGAACATTTTGATTGTTCTTAATAGACTCTCTGTCAATTAAACGCCCTGGTCGAAGAAACGCCCCGCCCCAAAAATAATTTTGATCATTTACGGTAGTAATTTACTCCTGGTTTGCTCACAGGCTAAAAACTCATAATATCAGCATCCATAGCGTGAAAGACTGCGAACCCGGACCCGTATAACTCCATATATACAGTCTGTGCGTAAACGGAGCTTTACGAGGCCGTATTCGGTAGTCTTCTTATTCCGTGCTTACTGTTATGTTTAGTTATTTAACGAAGCTTTCGCAGAAAATGAAACGTTGGAAACAGTTAATTTAGAATCAAACGATCTCACTAACATCGTGATGGAGGTAAGTCATTTTTAGAATTCTTTTAGCATAGCCACGTCCCGCCCTCTTCCGCCTTCTTATAATGACCAACAGCACTGATTACAAGGAGCTAAACAATGTTTTTATTATTTATAATTTGAATGTCGAGGATGTCTCAACCCGGTGGACAAAAACTTGATCAAAGCCCGCAGTAAAGACGCAAGAACAAAGTTGAAAACGTTTTGAAAGAGAATAGATTATCCCAAAAGTTACAAAAAACATCTTGTTGGAAGAGATTAGTTACCGATCTATAGTTAATTTCTTTTCTTTGTAAGGAACGAAAAGAACAACAACAACACCAACAAAAAAAACGCCTTCCTCGCACGATGAAGACCTATGATTTTAAAAATATTTGTTTTTCATTTCAGCCTTTGTTCCACTTGATAGAAAGTCATGAAACTATTCGAGAATTTAAATGCGCTCATCAGGTAAGTGAATCATTTTTTAGTTTTGCACGGTTCTCTTGTCTCGATAGAAAGCATACGGTTCACGTCGATGTCGGTTTTATTTTAAGAATATAGTTTGATCCACAAACTACTAGCTATTGATTTTTTTGTATCTAAATATCAAACAATATCAAGTAGACTGATTTCTTTGCAATTTTAGTTCTCTCAAATTGAATTAAAAATCTGTAATACTATTCAGAAGAATTTGTCATGAAAATTTGTATCCGTGAATGTCGCTCATTACTCTACTCACAGTAAGCAATTGTTAGAAATAACGACTGTTATTAAACTTGCCGCTAGAAATTGAATAGAAAACCAATTTATTTTCTTATAGAAACATGGTTTGGGTAGTCGAGGCGAAGAGGCAATGGCACGTGCGCTAGATAAGAATCAAAGATTGTTGAAAATCAGTTACCCGTTTAAAGTTCCGTCAGCTCGAAGTTTAGCGGATCGCTGTCAGATAAGAAATAATGAAGTTTGTAAGTATCATGGTCACACTGTGTCGTGAAATGTTTTATCAAATTTGTTCTTTAGTCGTTTGATCATACTGCCATGTGATCATAGTAATTATCATTAGGTGTAATTAAGTAAAGGGATTGTGCACATTACTTTTGTCGAACTAGAGTAAAGCCACCAGAGTAAATATTTGGAAGTTCTGAAATAAAATGAATTGACATATAAATATACAAAAATCATGTACAATTTGATTGGTTCCCTGCGGAGTCGAAGATTTATATGCTGCATACTTTTTCTATAGTACGTAAGAAACGAACTTCCGGTCTCGATTTTTACAACTACAAAGAAGAAATAACAAAACGTGATGCTCATCCACAACCATGGATCAAAGAACAAGAAGACAAAAACGAAAAACTGAAATCTGATTTAGGTGAACGAAAGAACACTTTGAAAACTGTACCAAATCTTGGTAGAATGAGAGCTGATAAAAAATTGCAAGCTAAAGAAAGTGCAAAACCAATCATTGATAACGAGTTGGCGAGTAAACTACAAGCAGCAAGACAGTCACGTGGTAGATCTATAAAATTAAAGTAAAATAAGAAATAAAAATAAGGAGGAAAAAGTCCTAAATGTTTTTACTTTAGTATTGAGATAACCAACTCTAGAAAGATTTTACATGAAAGCCAAAAGAAGACATTCCATTAATTGTTGTTACATATCTTATGTTTTCTTTTGGCTTTCGTGCCGAATTTTCTGGACTTCAACATTTAGTTTTAAAGTTAACACGGAGAAAAAGTCATATCCCACAGTGGTCTGCAGTAAACACGCTAGAATAACGTTGAAATCGTCAGCGTCTTTACTTGGGATCACTTTTTGTTTTTTTTGTGATATCATTTTTGGGAATTTTTGTGTAAGTTTAAACTTATTTTACAATTTGTTGACGAGGTGACTATCTGATGATATTCTTCATTCTACAGTTCATCTTCATAACGTTCCTCAATAAAATATCAACATTAGGTGTTTTGTTTCTTTGTTTCTTCTAGTATCTTTCTGGGCTCCTAATACAGGGTGGGCGCTAATTATTTTCTCTGAAAGGAGACGTTTACTAGAATTGGCTATTACTTCAGGGTGGGCGCTAATCACAAAAAATATGAGACACCTTTCGTACACGTTTGGTTACTTCGGTATAAAGGATCTAATTTTACGATCTTCCTTCAGTCTGCCTCCATTGGATCCCGGATTTTTCGGTATGATTCCGTTCGGAATGTATTTCTTATCGGTATGATTCCGTTCGGAATGCATTTCTTATATAATTAAGAAGAAGATTCACGTGGCAAGCTGGAAATAACTATTCTGCATACCACCTGTGGAGGAGTAATTTTGAGTTCAGTTATCAGCTTTAAACATGAAACTTATGTTACAAAAAAACACTTTTCCACAGATGTTGCAATTATTTTCCGAATTGTATACGCCCAGAGGGCACTCGATTTCTAATCAACATGGAAATTATTCTTTTCGGCATTGATTAGACGTCTACTGCCTAGTTGGCGAGTTTACATGGTAAAACGATAATCATTCATATTATTTTATCTACCTCGTACGCAATGCTTCTTGATTTATAGCCCTGGGTACGAGGTTGTGACTCGGAATATATAACCTATTTTCTCTTCACTCACGACATAATCGAATACTGACTCGAATGTATACCGAATGTGATATAGCAACCCAGTTCTCCTTCTCTCAAATATATATAAGACTGATCGGAGTGATCGATATTTAGATCGTTTAAAGTCAAGAGAGGAGAAGCACTGGGTTCGAGGTTGCCAAATATCGTATCGGTAGTTTTTATGTCGTGATGAATCCTGCTGGAGCATGGCGTCGGAACAACGTTGTTTCGACGTTAAACTGACGCCGTGTGTCCACTATGCTGTACATATCTTTTGTTGTTAGCAACTGTACATTATGTGATACTTTTATCAACATTAATATTAATTTAGCGTTCGTTTTTTATAACCTGTTCCCACATCTCTTTCGCCTTTCACTTGCTATGAACAGATTAATATTAATTTAACGATTTGCATCAATAATCTAATTTATATAGGATTTACATAGGATTTCTTCATGTAGAGATAGATGGTCTCAGCTGAAATTGTTACAATTTGTGTCTAACTGATAGTTTCAAAAACTCAGAAAGTTTTAGCTCCATTGCTTTAGTGATACAGACGTTTTAAATATAATATGACATGATTTATTCATGAAAGTTTTGTGTCGGTTGAATAAGAAATATCATCTACTGTGCACAGTGAAAACAATAATTTGCAAATTAAATCAAACACAGCATGTCTCGGTTGTGTCAACCTTCACCTCCTTTCATGGGAGAAATTTCTAACCTGTTCCACACAAAAGATGTGTCTGAAGCTTAAGAAAAGGATGTTTGCCTTCTGGAATTTTCTTGCACATGTGCAATTTACCTACCAGAAAATTTACATATAAGAATTTTTAAGGACACATGTGAGATCATTTAGTATTTCCACTATAATTTGTTATGGGCTTTTCTGAAAAACTCCACAAATTTTGCCTACGTCAGCAAAAAAAATAGTTTGAATGCTTACATTTTTGCGTTTTTACCAAATTACACTGTTATTACTTTGTTACTCTTAGCCCTATTCAACCCCCGAAATTTCCGTATAACTTCTAATCCATTTATCGTATTAGGCCCAAAATTAATGATTTTTCACGAGATTGTTTTGAAAATTTCTAACCAAAAAAATTTTCCAAAAGGATTCTCCAAACGGACCTAGGATCACTTTTGACCTTCGAGATTGGAAATTTTCAAAAAAAAAAAAAATTAATTCAGCATTATTTTGGTTTACAAGGCATTACAACGGCTTTTTATTGTGTAATAGTTGAAAGGATTTTATTCTGCTTTTATATTTAAGAAAGTTTGAGCATGCTTTCTCCCTACCTATGTTAGCGTTGTAGGTCAGATCCTGTGCAATAAATTTGGCGGGAGTTTATTTTTGTTTTATTGCCCCTAATCTCTATAAGTACATTACAGTGTTCCAAATAGATAACCTCTTCCCCAGACCCATATCTTTCAAAGTAGCTACAGTGTTTCAAATAGATAACCTCTTCCCCAGACCCATGTCTTTCAAAGTAGCTACAGTGTTCCAAATAGATAACCTCTTCCCCAGGCCCATCTCTATTGAAGTAATCTACAGCGTTCCAAATAGATAACCTCTTTCCCAAGCCCATCTGTATAGAAGTACACTGCAATATTCCCAATGGCAAACTATTGTCTTTATATGAAAAACTGGGAAACCTGTGAGCTAAAACTTTGCCGAACAATGTAAAATACACCTGCTTAGTTATTTGGAAACAACATTGGTGAAAACACAAAGAAATGTAATTTTTCCTTTTTGCTGCTGTCTGTTTTTCACGATTTCTGCAAAATTTGAGTATATGGACTTTACTCACATGGACTTTACAAGCGATTTTATAATTTGTCATGAGTTCTTGAAAATTCTGATCTGTAAAATCTCTATTCTGTAAATTTCAAACAAGATACGAATGCGCATTTGCATGTTGAATGTTCCGTACCGAAGTCAAAAGAACACATCCGTTCCAAGCATAGATATGTTCGTAGTAATTGTCATAACACAGATATGCAACTTCAATTTCGACCAATAAACTATCTTCTTGCTTGTAGATTTCACAAAGAACCGTCTGCTGAATCAACTTTGTCTTGGGGAAGTTAAATCTTATGTAATTTCTCTAACAATTCACCTTACAGGTGATAAAAGATAAAAACAAAGATAATTCTATTATAATTCTTCTGTACAAAAGGTAACATTGTATTTTTTTAATATGTCCTCCCTGTGGTTAGTATTTTGAATAAATTGTATAAGTTGTATTGCCATGCAATGTACAATAAGAAATATATATTTCCTTTCAGAAAATTCAATTTGTTTTGTTTTATTTAGAATACTGAACCAAACTTCTCCATAAATGTAGTGTATATTACCATTTATGGAAGTACACACTCTATATAAGGAGAAATTCGGATATGATTTCGGTTATCATTTTCACTGTGAATTTAAATACCCGGTGGGCAAAGACTTGTTCAAAGTCAGCAGTAAAGACTCTAAAACAATGTCGTTTGTCTTTACTGCAGACTTTGAACATGTTTTGTCTAAGGTAGAACAGAGAAATGTAACTATCATAAAAGCATAACAAGGATTAAAGATTCGGATTTTTTTATCCATTATCTACTTATCAACATGTTCCTGCTTCAGCTACTTTGTTTGCAAAGTATATTAGCGCATGCTGTAACTAATGATTCAACAGAATCGCTGCTAGAAGTTGTTTACTGGGAACTTAAACCATTCATATTTACCAATGATGATGGTCAAATTGATGGAATAATACCTATGATGCTAGATAAAGCACAACATTACTGCATGAACAATACAAATGATACCGCTGTTCTATATAAGTTCAAACTTAAGATGAATTCAAGAAAAGAGTTCTATGATCTTATTCGATCCAATACAAGTTATGGAAATGATATGCTCAAAAATATTTCAAAAGACAAAGCATTCTGGATACCAGTAGTCGCGATCAAGAATAAGAAAATGATGGATATCGAAAAAACGAGAGGAATTCGAGAATTTCAATTAGTGGGTTCTAAACATATTGCAATCATTGTAGAACGTTCTTACATTTCGCTACCAAAGAAGATTGTACGAGGATTTCTTAACTGCGGAGAAATTATTGTCCTTGCGTGTCTACTGTCATTTATGCTAAGTATGCTCATGTGGTTGATAGAGTCTCACCACAATGAAGATGTTAATGAATGTTTCCTTAAGGGAATTGGTACAACTCTTTGGTGGAGTTTTGTTTCAATGACAACCGTTGGCTACGGGGATGTTGTTCCAAAATCGATTATTGGACGATGTGTGGCAGTTGTGTGGATATTTACTGGAGTTATGATCGGCTGTATGATGACAGCTACGATGACAGACGAGTTGAGTGGAATCGGAGATCTAAATTTAAAGAGAGAAAAAATAACTGTTCTTGAGAATTCCTATGAAGAACTTGTAGCAAATGATTATGGACTAAATATAATTCCAGTTGCATCATACGAAAAAGTTGTAGATATGGTACGTACAAGAGAGGTTTTTGCAGGGATGATCAATGGTGATGTTGCCGCATGGTACCAGACTGAGATAACTAATGATAGCTCTGCTAATCCATTGCGAATTGTAAAAATATTGCCAGCATATATAGATGTGAACTGTTACGTTGCAGCAGATATTAAGCCCGTACTTAAAACAGTTTTTCGCTGTATGGCCATGCAGCAAGATGAAGTATACAAAGCATCAATAAACCGTTTTCGGAAGCACTGTAAAACGGAAGTGTTATTCATTGGTTCAATGAAAGAGTTTATTAAAGAGAGTCATATTCGACTTCTTATATTGTTTGCGTCTATTATGTTTTTCACTGGGTTAATATATGACGTCATCCGGAAGAAATATCGCAGAAAACGTTTGCAACCACCTGCTAAATACCTGCGGAAGTATTACACAACCTCTGACTGACATCAAAAGGTCCTCTTTTCAACCTTGATTACAGAGGATTGCTTACATTAGCTAAATACCTGCGGAAGTATCGCACAACCTCTGACTGACATCAAAAGGTCCTCTTTTCAACCTTGATTACAGAGGATTGCTTACATTAGCTAAATACCTGCGGAAGTATCGCACAACCTCTGACTGACATCAAAAGGTCCTCTTTTCAACCTTGATTACAGAGGATTGCTTACATTAGCTAAATACCT
>JAULBZ010000254.1:0-35211 GCA_032360805.1 Neoturris breviconis
CCAATACCACCTCCAAATGAGGGTGTGTCAACATCTGGACCTTTCATTCCACCACCAAGGCCTCCTCCAATACCACCACCAAATGAGGGAGTACCTGCATCGACTTTTGGAGCAGAAACATCCATATCTGGACCTTTGATACCACCACCAAAGCCACCTCCAAATGAGGGTGTGTCAATATCTGGACTTTTCATTCCACCACCAAGGCCTCCTCCAATACCACCTCCAAATGAGGGAGTATCTACATCCATATCTGGGCCTTTGATATTACCTCCAAGGCCTCCTCCAATATCACCACCAAATGAGGGCGTGTCAACATGTGGACCTTTCATTCCACCACCAAGGCCTCCTCCAATACCACCTCCAAATGAGGGTGTGTCAACATCTGGACTTCTGATTCCACCAAGGATTCCTCCAATAGCGCCACGAGTATCTACATCAACCGTTGGTGCTGAAGCATCAATATCTGTAATAAATATGTTAATGAATTACAAAGCTATTTACATAAATCAAAACATTGTACAAATTCACTAATTTTTTACTACTGTACAGCTATTACTAACTAGAATTATCAGGTCAGAAGTTAAAAATTATGTGTGAACAATAATTGGGTAATAGAGCCGGACAGAGTTCATTACAAAAAATAAATTACTAGATGGATTAAAACAGTAATTGCCATAAATAATGCAGTTCGTATCATTAGAATGTTTTACTCTTAATGTATCACAGTAAAGATGCAAGCATAATGAAAATCTCTTATATTAATACGCAACCATGAATTTCTGTGTGAATGGAGTTATGTACAATGGCCGTTTCAAAACCGCTGCATGGTTTGGTCTAAAATCTGCCACACAACCAGGAAATAACCTACTAACTCCGACGTCACAAAAAGGTTAGTTCCCAGGTCTTAATTAGGCCCGCATTCAAAATAGGGAAGATGTTTATGTTCCACCAACATTGCGGCTATCATTCTCCCCTTAAAACTGAGCTTATTGTGGGTAATAAACTGGGGGGGACATGATTAGTCGAGCATTCTGCAATTTATTTACTGTTAAAACAATTATCTTTCTTTGATATTGTTCTACCATAATTTCTTTTATCTCTTTGCCTTTTTGACTTGTTTAATACTTTTCTCTACATGATCTACTGGATTCATCATTCCTAGAGATTCATTTGGAGTGGGGATTTACATGGGGAAGGGAAAATTGTTTGTTCACTTGCAGCAAATTAGTTTTTTGCTGTAAGTAAACATAGGGAAAATATTTAGTCTTGAGTTTCATAAATTCGTGAAAATAAAAGTTCAAAAAATATTTAAAGACAAAAACTCTTAAAAATTAAACTAGGAATATGTCACAAAGACGATATTGTGAAATAACAGTGATCCCCACAGTTTGCAAGAGGAGGGGGAGGGTAGGGGGGAGGGGGAAAGCTAGATATCCCTATCATAACTTAGTGGAAACTTATAAAGGAGCTTCTTTTTTTACAAATAAAAATAACAGGATTTAACCCTAGTTTAACTGGGGGCAGATTTCCTTGTCACATTTTCATTCATTACGTCTGAACCACTGAAGCAATAGTGTTGAAAGTTTCTGAATTTTCTAAAACTCTCTATAAGACACACATTGTGAACATTTCAGCTTGATTATGTAAGTGGATCAATAAATTAAAGTCATAACCTGAGACCACCTATTTCTACATTGGAAAATCCCATATAAATCAAAGATTCATTATTTAACTTGTGTTTGAAACTTATAAGATGAAATTTGGTCAAGTTACATAAAATCGGTTTAAACAGAAAGATATAAAAAAGTTTTGGTCACGTGACTAACCCAATTTCACCAATTTTCCAAAATTTTGAAAATCAAGATTCTTTTAATATTTATTCTAACAACAAATACATTTTAAGCAAAATTTGCCACTTTAAAATATTTGTGACATCGGAAAAACGTTGACATCAGCAAAAAAAAAAATATTTCAACTTATTCCTTTAATAATACACTATTAGCCTGTCAAGTTTTATCAATCACTATACTATTAGTCATTCAAAAGTTATGGGGTGGAATCTGCCCCTTTCTCCCCGGAAATAACTTTACCCACGGTTTAAATAGGGTTAAAGTAAATCTTTATGTGTGAATATGCAAACTGGCCATTCAATGCATTTAACAAAATATACCTCCATCAAATGAGGGTGCATCTACATCTGGACCCTTGATTCCACCACCACCTGGGCTTTTAATTCCTCCAAGGATTCCTCCAATAGCGCCACCAACTGAGGGAGTACCAAACTTTGGTGCTGAAGCATCCATATCTGCAATGAATAAGTTGATGGATTAAAATGTAATTTACATATATCATGACTCAAACATAACAAATTCGCCGATTCTTTTAACTACAGTACAACGATTATTACTGTATAACTATTACCATTTACAGACAGAAGGAGCTAGTAATTATTAATTAGTTATTATTAGTTATACCCAGAAGTAAAAATTATGTGTCAACATGAACTGGGATATAGAGCTCGACAGGGTTCAATACAAAAAACAAATTCTGGGCTGACTAAAACAGTAATTGACTACATATTAATGCAGTTGATATCAGTCGGGCATTAGAAGGTTTTACTCTCTTATATTAATACGTAACCATGAGTTTCAGTGAGAATGGAGTTACGTACAAGCACCATTTCAAAACAAAACAATGGATGTATTTGGTAGGGGAAACGGCAAGTTTTTTTGTTTGATGTCTTCTGTACATTATGTTCTACCAACTTTGCAAAATCATTCTCCACTTAAAACCGAGCTTATTGTGGATCATATCTTGATGAAACACTAGGATCAGGTAACTTAAGGACTGTCTCAATTTCCTTATTTTCAATTTCCACTACCAGCATTGTTTCAATGATGATGATTCTGGTTTTAATACTTCAGTTCCAAAGTACTTACATAGGCTTGGGGTGTCCATTAAAAAAAAAATCATTTTGTTTGATTTTATTTACGAAAATGTCCATATAACGTCACAAATCGAGAAAATTGGATTTAACGGTGTTCCAATTGTTTAAATTTGATAAAAATTACCCACAAATTACACAAATTTTTCTCTTTATGATCTATCAGACTTATTTATGGTTGTAGTTCACGGTTACGCTTTATGGTTAAGGTTTATGGTTGCAGTTACGGTTATGTTTGCAGTTTATGGTTAAGGTTTATGGTTACGGAGTATGGTTATGGTTAAGGTTTATTGCTACAATTTATTGTTTATTATTATAGTTATGACATGGTTATGGTATGATTATGGATATGGCTTATGGTTACGGTTTGTGAATATGGTTTATAGTTATGGTTTATGGCTACGAACTTAGGTTATGGCTTATGGTTATTATTTATGGTTATGGATTATGGTTATGGCTTATTGTTTATGGTAGTTATGGTTTATGGTTATAGCTATTGTTTATGGTTATGGTCATAGTTTATGGTTATGGTCATAGTTTATGGTTATGGTCATAGTTTATGGCTATGTCTTGCAGTTATGGTTTACAGTTATGGTTTACAATTATGGTTTATGGATATGGATTATGGTTATAGTATTGGCATGGCTATAGTTATAGTACACTTATGGTATGATTGTGGTAAGGTTATGGTATGGCTATTGTATATTGCTTACGGTTTTTGGTTATGGTTATGATTTATGGCTACAGTTTATGGCTACAGTTTACGGGTTATGGTTCCTGATTATGGTTATGATTTATGGCTTATGATTTAGGGGTAAGGTTATAGTCCATGGTTTATGGTTATGTTTACAGTTTATGGTTACTGTTTATGGTTTACATTTACAGTTTATGGTTATTGTTTATGGTTTATGGTTACAGCTTATGAGTTCAATTTATGGTTTATATAGAATTCCACACACAATTACAACATAGGAAAGTTTCATGAATCATAAGAAAAAAATATATATATATTTAAAAACGAAAAATCTCAAAAGTTAATACTGCAAACATGTCACGAAAATGGTATTGTAAAATAGCAGTGAACCCCATAGTTTAAAAGGGGGGATGGGGGTTAAAGCTAGTTACCACTATTATATCTTTGTGAAAACTTATAAAGGAGCAAACATAAAAAACATACCTCCACCAAATGATGGTGAGTCAACATCTGGTCCTTTGATTCCACCACCAAGGCTTCCTCCAATACCACCTCCAAATGAGGGTGTGTCAACATCTGGACCTTTCATTCCACCACCAAGGCCTCCTCCAATACCACCACCAAATGAGGGAGTACCTGCATCGACTTTTGGAGCAGAAACATCCATATCTGGACCTTTGATACCACCACCAAAGCCACCTCCAAATGAGGGTGTGTCAACATCTGTACCTTTCATTCCACCACCAAGGCTTCCTCCAATACCACCACCAAATGAGGGTGTGTCTACATCTACATGTTGTGGGGACACATGAGTATGTGGCTCTGATGCATCACTTTCAGCCGCACCACCAAATGTACTACTAAGGAAACCACCAATTTTACCAAACAAACCACCTCCTGCATCAGGTTGGTCATGATGATGGTGTGCATCTGCATGTATATCTGTGTCTAAATTTGCATCAACAGATACTTCAGCTTCTAATCCAAAGTCAAATGGCAATGCTTCAACTTCAGCTTGAACTTCCGGAGCAGCAATCATCTCATCCATATCTGGGATACATTCAACATCAGCTTCAATTGTAGGTGTAACAATTTCTCCTAACAAAATAATAACAATTAGGCATCTGAATTCACGTCGGCATTCCCCTGCAAAGAAGCATCTTTGGAGACTAATTTGCAGCCTGCTGATTGCAAATTAGCATCCAAAGATGCTCCTCCGCAGGGGAATGCCGACGTAAATTCAGAGGCCTGCAATAATTAATTGAGGTGTTACTCACATCACTTTAAATTTTACAAAAAAATGTGGAAAAATCATAAATATAACTGAAATGAAATTCTTCTACAAAATGATCTCTATTGTGAATAGCTTTGATAACATGTTCAATAACATAATTACATTTAGGGCTTATCTCAAACCTTTCTATCAAACGACGAATAACATTGTTCTAGTGCCTTTACTGAGGACTTTAAACGAGTTTTTACCCACTGGTTGGTCACCCATAGTTACAATATTTACATATTTTGGTAATGTAAGCCCCTAAACACAAATATTACAGGAGAATTTGTGCACACATGGTATTCATTCTCATTAATTATATTCCGAGTAGTAGTATCCAAAAGTAACTAATAAAAATATTCCGTACTATTCTGTAAAATAACTGCAGAAAATATTCTGAAGTATTTCTCTTACACAGTAATGACTGGCAATATTTAAGGCATCAGCAAATAAGTTTACCTTCAAACTCGGGTATGACTACCCCTGGAAAGTCTGGTGTTGATTCAACAGATGGTACGTCAACAACTCCACATACAAATTCATCTCCAAAATCAGGAATATCGCTAGCATCAAACTATAGTTGTAGAATAAGATGTACATGAGCTGGGGTAGAAATAACTGCAAGTCATCACTGAAAGGAGATGTGACTACAAGATATTCTGAAAAATCTCTTCTCCGCAGTGATGGCAAGCAGTTATTTTACCTCCTACACAAGTTAAGGAAATAATCAAGCCTTGTCAAGAGATTTGTATTATCCTTTGCATTCATGCACCAAAATTATTGATTAGACACCTAAAACTTCTCCTTTATTCTATAATAATCCTACAATTATTTTGTTGGCTAATTTGATTCAAATAAATAAAAACTGAATACATATAAAAATAAAACCTTCTCATATGTACCAATGGTTGAAATAAGAGCAACTAATTACTGTAGAGGAGTAATTTTTAAATATATTTTCAGGCTACAATATGCTCAAAAATCCCTACTCCACAATGATTATTTTACTCTTCTTTCAATCATTGTGCACTTTATAGAAGTATAATTTAGACGTAATATGTCCTACTCTACAGAGAAAATTCCAAAAGATATAGCTTTACAAAAATTACACATATCTTGTAGCAGTTCGTATCTATCCAGTGGAAAAAAACTTTTTTAAAAGTGCACAGTAAACATACAGGAACATCATTCAACGTTCTTCTAACGTCTTTGCAGACTTTGAACATGTTTTTGCCAACTGGGTAGATCTTTAGATTAAAATTTGTTTTAAAATTCCAACTAATCACTGTGAAAGAGGAATTTTTGACCTTTGCTTCAGGCTTTCTAGCCTAAATCAATGCTCAAAAATTGCTCCTCCATATTGATTATTTGCTCTTATTTTGAACATGCAACCCCATCACTGCAGATATATCATAGACTCAGCAAAAATATTCCAGAAATGCCTAACAATACCTATACCTATACATAATCATCGATTTCTTACCAGCACGACGACAAATGAAGTCAAGCAAACAATGTCTACATTGTCACCTTACCTTTAGCTCGGCATCCCCACTTGCATCAAAATCAGGAACATGAGTATCTATTTTCCGGTCTTCCATTAAGTCATCTTCAATAATTGGTGCCTTAGGTGTGGCAATTGATGCTGATATTCCACTGCTAACATCCATGGTAGGTGCATCCATGGTTGCGTCAACAGATGGCATACTAAAACCAAATGATCCATCCGTATTTCCTGAAGCATTTGCATCTACGTTTGCTGATGCATTTGCATCTATTGAAGGTGTATCAATGTGTGACACAAAAGATCCTGAATCTTTCTTTTTCTTCTTTTTCTTCTTTTTCTTTTCCTAAATGATTATAATTATATACGTTAATGTTGAATATTAAGCAGTATCTTAAGTGTATTAGAATTTGCGAAGTACTCATTTTCAGTGGACTTAAAATTGGCGCACTTTCAATTCATGCACCAAAATTAAAGATTATTGCATGGACTCAGGGCTCTGAATTCATGAAGTGAATTCAAAGGTCTGGACTTATACGCACAACTTATTTTACAGAATTTAATTGCTGAGGATTGTTTTAAGTAGTTTAAGGAGCCATCTCCAAAATTTGTTACCAAAAGCAGATATCTTAGCAGCTTTAAAAAGTAAAATTCAATAAATTAATTTATGATAAAGAGTGTTAAGTCAATGGGCTTGCAATTGATTGGCTTCCTGGTAACGAATTTTGAAGATGGTCCCTAATTCATTTTCATCTTAATCTGTGTTCAATCGACCCAATCCCCCCCTCACAGTTTGCATTTTCAAACAATACAAAGGACAACTACTTGTTCAGAGAATTTCAGGATCATAAAATTTGAGAAAATTGGTGTAATAATTTTGTGTGCTTATTTTGCGCATTTAAGGGTGCGCTAGATCCCACCGACAAAATACCCTGATAAAATGGTCAAAAACCAAAGAATATTTGTTAGGTAACTACAAATGAAATTTTCAAAAGTATTTCTAAAGTTAGAAATCAATCTTGTAATTGATTTCAAGAGGACAATTTTAAGAAAAGTCCAAAACCCTGCCACAAATATTATCTAAAAATGTCAAATAGCAAATTACAACATGGTAACAGATAAACAAATAATCAAATTCAGAAGTCTTTTAAAATAACTGCTAGACATCAGCTGTGAAAGCTGAAAACTGTACTAAAAACACCTCTCTAAAGTACATTGGTTGAAATAAGAGTAAATAATTGAAGCTTGCTCAAAAATTTCTTTTTCACAGAGATGAATCATTTTAAGGCTTGAATGTATTTATTAATTTTTTACCTTATCATCTTTTTCATCTTCTGAAGAGGAAGAAGATGAGGACGAGGATGAGGATGAAGAACCATCGAAAAAATCACCAACTTTGCCAAAGAAGCCTTTCTTCTTTTTCTTTTTCTCTTTTTTATGCTTCTTTTCCTTTTCATCAGCTTTAATTTCGCCAGAAAGGTTGGCATTCGTGTCTATGTTAGCGTCAAAATCCATTTCAGGCAATGATTCAACATTAGCTGTAAATTTAAAATATATACTTGCTTTAGAATATTTCAAACCCAGGCCTCTGAATTCATAATGGCCTCTGTGAAGGATCATTTTTCGAGGCTAATTTGCAGCGACCAGGCAGCAAATTAGCCTCTAAAGATGCTCCTCTACAGGGGCATGTTAACATGAATTCAGAGGCCTGGAAACCAATCAATATAAATTTTCATCACTTATTGCAAGATAAGATGTTGATTCCAAATAACTGCCATAACTGTCACAGAAATCATAAAATGATATGGGTTTTTCTGTAAGTGCGAAAATGGCAAAATCAAGAAGTATTGGTATATACATTAATTATACATATATGCGTATACATTATGCATTACTCATTTTGTTTATACAGCATTAACTTACTCACAACAACTTGTTTGCAAGGAACGATAATAAACAACAATACTGTACATAGTTTTTAACCTCAAATGAGGATATCAATAACATAGTCAAAAAAATGCTGCTGACATGGAACATGCTATTCTGACCATTATCCTGAATAGTTTTCGATTATATATATACATGACTAAAAAATATATATATATTATTGATAATACCAGCCAATGTGCTTTAAATTTATACGAGCAATATTGGACATACCAACATGTACTAAAATAAGTATGATAACTATGAAACAAGGTACTGCAGCACAAGGTAAAAGAAACTTCAAGATGATTTACTTAACACCCAGTGGGTAAAAACTTGTTTAAAGTCTGCAGTAAAGGCTCTAGAACTCTAGAGCAACGTTTTTAACGTTGTCCTAGCGTCTTTACTGAGGATTTGGAACTAGTTTTCGGCTACTGGGCACCATTCTTCTCAAATGTTACAAATGTTTACCTGAAAATGATGCTGTTATAACTTCTGAATCTTCGTTGCGAGTTTCTCCAATAGAATCTTCAACAATAAGTGCTTTTTTCGCAGGTGATGATGTTGGTAGGTCTTCAACCTGTAAGGTGGATTAATAAGATGTATTATATATTTTAACTTTTTGAATTTTCTTTTTAATATGTTTTGCAAGTATGAAATTTCATGGACAGAATAATATAATTAATAACATCGTATGCTATAATGAGTTGTATTCTGGACCTTTGAAAAATTAAAAAAAAAAAAAATTAAAAAAAATATATAAAAAATACCCTGCTATATGCATATATACATCATATGATATGGAAATCTACTTTCTATTGGGATTATAGAGTTACACTTGAATCACCAATTTAAAAAATAGTTTGTATACAGAAAACATTAACTTTAACTTTTATATTATCTGATATAATTTTACTCTCACCTGTTAAATCTAATTAATAATACATGTAATTATACTCCGTACAGCGCCTTTTATATTGAATCAAATTCTTTGTAAAAACATATTTAACTTAAAGGTGACGTAAGGAAATGTGAAAATACAGAATTACCGCACACTGATGTTTTTAAGTTGAATTATTTACTTCTAGTAGAGATCCAAGTCACATAGTTTTAATTGTTGCCTTAATACGGAGATATAAAATCTCAAGAACAGTACTAATTTAAGGATTTTCCGCACACCCTTTTGTTACTACCTATGGTATGTTCAGAATAAAATTGAAAATAAAATAATAATCACTTTTCTACTAAAGCAATATTGTTCATGTGCATACAATGAAACAAATATTGCATGAAACCCCCTTATTCCATTCAACATACAATCAAATCTATTTGATCCTATGCAACATGCAATAATGCCATGCAACATTTTGTTGCATCAAGAAAAAAAAAATGGTGCCACGATGTGTGTAATGCAGCATGTTGTATAGCATGCGCATGCTTTATTTTACATTTTAGGGGAATGACCTCTGCACCCGTTGTCTTCTTCTGTCAGTGGATGTAGCTAGCTACTGGCACGACACAAGTCACATCCCTGTAAAAAGCACTGCCATCTACTTGTTCCCCTGTAAAGTACGTGGTTCCATTGAGGGTCGTACAATACAATCACAATACAATTGTATTGGGTATCACCTGCCTATCAGGCAGTCCTAGGAGAAAGATAAAGATCTAGGAGTGGGTAAAAAACCCTCTCTCTTCTATTAGTAACCTCGACTTTGAAGGGGAGGGGGAGAAGAGGGGGGCAATTAAAAAAAGCTTGGTATATTATATTAGTATATTGGTATATAATATTTAGCTAACAAGCTACAATAGCTGGTAAGACTCACCATATAGCAATCAACGAAATAGTGTTACTTCCCATAACTTTTTGCGAAGTATAATACAAGATTTTAAAGGTTTTGAAGTGTACACATTTATAAACAAGGCCGTGTTTTGCGACAGCCATGTGCCCCGTGTTTCATTTTCACATTTAGTGCATGTTACATGACATCCACTCCAGGGCACTACGTTGTGGATAGTGTCGATCAAACGGTAATTTTACAGTCCGTACATATTGCAGGGCACAGATCAAGCGCTGCAACCTTGTTCCCAATTTCTTCCGTATTTTGAAAAGGCAAGAAGCCCTGGAAACGAGGTTGGAAGCGCTGGAAACGATTTTGTAGGAAATACGGTTCCGGTTATCAGACTCTTTTCGGCAGTCTCTAAAGTTGCTACTTATTAGTAGTACACTCTCGATATTGTGAATTCTTGTTCAGCCGAAAAAAACGAACTGTTTTGAAATATATGCAATTCCAAAATGGACGTCAGCTAGACAATAAGAACGCATTCTCAGAACACCTTCTGGCTGCATCTGTTTACATATCGAGAGTTTGTTATACTATGCTAACTGGGAAAAATAATTAGTACGCATTTTGCCAAGCTCGTCCCCAGCCCCTTTTTAATTTTTTTTAATTTTTCTCCGAGAAGAATTAAAAAAAAGTCAAAAGGGGCTGGGGACGAGCTTAGCATTTTGCTTGTTATTACGAAGATCTTAAAGATGTGTGCGGTCTTGGATATTTTAAATATCTAAGTACTGTATTCGAAAGCAGCCAAAGGAGGTGTTCTTAAGCACTCATTCTTGCTCAGCTAAGAAAACAAGCTGTTCTGAAAATCACACGTTCAACAATAAAAAGTCAGAATTGTATCTCAGCTAGAGAATAAGAACACTTATTTTTCAGAACACCTCCCTCCCTGCTTCTGTGTATTCATTATCAGATAATGTATTGTTAACACTTGCTTTATCATATGACTATTAGGAGCCAGGGTAGGCAAAATAGACGATAAGAACTTTCAGATAAAAGTAAAAGAAAACCTCCTTAGTAAAAGGCAACAAATAAAATATAGCATGCATGTAAAAAGTTCGTTAGTGAGGTTTTTGGTTCGACATGATAAGATAGTTAGCTCGTAATAGCGAAAAATTGGAAAGAGTTTAATGGTAGTAAACAAGGTTATAATGAGAGGGGGTTTGTTATGCCAGAAATATATTACACTACAGACTTCCCAGCCAGAAAAAACCTGTTCAAAGTCCCAAAAAAAAACGTTAGAACAACATTCAAAGAACGTTGTTCTCACGCTATTTTGCTGACTTTGAATGGGTTTTTGCCGGCTGGGCTTATAGTTTATCCAGAATCTCTTATCCTGCTAGGCCAAAAAAATATGCCGCAATAGACAAAAGAAGATATTCTTTTGGTTAACCTCGTTTTCAGGGCTGCAGTCCTTTGGTAGAAATTGACGCCATGTGGTATGAGAAATCAACCTTAATGATTTTACAGTAGGAGAAGTAGGCGAAATCTTTTGCGCTACCTCGTTCCCAGGGTTTCTTGCTTTTTCGTGCTCGAAAAGGCAAGAAGCCCTAGGGACGAGGTTGATCTTTTGCGCTAAAGCTAAAAGAAGACATTTCAGTGGCAGAAATTGGCATCACACCAATATAATGACTTCTTTTTACTTTCGCAAACGGATTTTTTGTCTAGAGGAAATCAATACTTAATTAAATAAAAAAAACAACTTTTTATGTAGCGGCATCGTCAGATTACCGGACCCAGACCCGGACCCGAATAAAACCAGAACCTGCTACAGAACTCACGTGGAAAAAAAAGTAAAATACAACTAAAGCCAAGTTTCCATTCATAGTTTTCATGCGCGCGCGATCTATATTTTGAGATCGACTTTTAAAAGCGATCAACATGCAAAAACGATCGACATGTATTTTCATAGAATTTGGCAATCGATCAAAAAGTTGATAACAGTTTCAACTTTTCTCTGCGCATGCGTGTTGCGACCAAAATCAACTTGTACGCATGCGCAAAACTTGAAAACGATCGCAAGATGTCGATCGCGCACCTGAATTTGATGAATGGAAATCTGGCTTAAATTCTAGAAAACAAGTGTCAAACAAACCAGTGGTAAGTTCAACTATTGCAAGCTCGTTGACATAACACTCTTCGTAACATAATACTTACACCGATACTTGCTTCAGCAGCTCCGTTAATAGCAGAAGAATCCGTGGTTACGTCTAAGGCAGGTGCAGCCTAAACATAATAAGAAAGAATAATAAATGCAGTGTTCAAAATAAGAGAATTGCTGTGAAAGAGAATTTTTGAGCATAGCTTCAGGTTACAAAGTCTGAAGCTATGTCTAAAACCCCTCGTCCACTGTGATTATTTGTTCTTATTTGGATCACTGCTTTAAAGGGATCATCTCCAAACTTTGTTTCCAGGGGAAGAGTGCAACCTCGTTCCCAGGGCTTCTTGCCTTTTCTAACACGTGCTTCCGTGTTCGAAAAGGCAAGAAGCCCTGGGAACGAGGTTGGGGAAGAGTGCTTTTTGGAGGTGGTTCCTAGCCATGCAATATATAATGATATTCTTTACCAACAAGCTACGTCCATAATCAATCAACTTCAACGTCAAAACTGCGTAATATCGATATTGATTGACAATTGACGTTAAAACCACGTATTTTGACATTGCGCCTGACGTCAAAACGGAGTGTACTTTCGATATTGGTTGACGCAAAAAAAGTATTTTCTGCATTAATTAGAAACGTCTTAAAATTTAACCGAACTCAACAAAAATGAAATTGAATTTCATGTCAACTATCCCGACGTTGTTCTAACGTCTGCTAACGTTCTAACGTCTGCTGACTTTAAGAAAGTTTTTGCCCACTGGGATCTAGCAACGGCATTAAGAATTCACTCCAATGCAAATCGTTGACTTGATAATCTTACGTTATGTTTTAAACAACCCTACCTGCCTAAAAAAGTAATTACTGATGGAACTAAACATCTCTGCAAACAGTTAACTCTCATAAATAATATCCCTTTATAGTAACATCGGTTTCTCAATTAGCTTATAGTACTTTCAAAATTCTCTTCATTTTAAGAATTTTGTGTATACGCTTTGTATTGATACAATTTCACCACATTATTCGTTGATTACAGACCGCGAAAAAAAACTCCTTGCTCTCAAGACCCCTTTGTACAATGAACAGAATTACCACTTCATATGGCAACTGTCAAAAATTAAATTCGTCAGCCTATTTAAGCAAACTCCATCGCAGAGTTTTGTTTAATATATAACTGTCCACCTAAACGCAAGCGATTATACCGCGGCACCAAGAGATCTCAGCCGTTACAGGTTTTTGCCAGTCGAGTATGTTCTACGATATCGATATTTACCGTACGGGCCCTACCATTATGTTTATTTTTCGTGTAGATTTAAAGGAACTAATTTTCCCTTTAAGAAAAAAATCAGCTTCTACGACAGAGAGATTTTTCTAAACCCATTCATAAAACATTATCAGATTTAGGGTAAGATCGAACACGCATTTTATGCAATATACTTCCTTCAATCTTTTAAGTAGAAAACCACAGTAGAATTTCAATACATTCTAAAAATGTTACTTTTGTACAACTTGGAACCCAATCCCTTATTCTACCCTATTAGCATTTGAAATCACATCCCCCACAACACGAATTAAATAAAAAGCTTTTAAAAGAGTGTGAAATCATTTAGCGTTAAAGAATTACATGCTCTTATCGTAAGCATTACATATCGAAAAATCACTTAAAAGTAAGAACACTTGGTACTTAGATCTCCAAACGCATGTTGATCATGCAGAATACAGGAGATTCGAACCGAAGTGTATATTATTGAATATTTTTGAGATGTATCACTACTTGAAAGGATACCTCTATAATAGGTGTTTAAGTAAACACTAGGTATGTCTGTGGAGAAGAGCACTGAGTCAACAAACTTGACGAATGACGAATCAAATAGGAGATAGTTGACGTAAAATCCTTGTTGACAGGTACTAAATTGAAATTGAATTACTTGGTTCTCTGTATGGAAAGATCTCAAAAATAAATTCTACAGAAAAAGGTACTGAGTCAACGACTTGCAATGGATTGGTTTCTTCGGTACGAAGAAACCAATCCATTGAAAGCTCGTTGACATAACACCCTTCTACGTGGTTACTTTAGTGACCGTCTCAAAAATATACAGTGAGAAGAATACTGAGTCAACGACTTGCAATAGATTGGTTTCTTTGTATCTAAGAAACTGATCCATTCAGTCCATTCGAAGTTCATTGAGAGAATTTGGCCTAAATTTTGTACTTTAATTTTTTTATTCGTTTGTTTGTTTATTATTTTTTGTGCGAAATTAAATTGAGAAATAAAATACTAAATGACACCATGTAAACACCATTGACAGGAGCTAAATGTCAAATTCCTCGTAGTGGGACATTTGCTGTTGAGTCGCGACATTCACTGGTGACTTTGTGTCATTTACTGTCGATTGTGTCATATGCTGTCGTAACAGCTAGAGCCATCTAAAAATTATATTTAGTGTCGTTATCTTCAGGGTTTGTGTAGCAGGAAATTGTCAATTAGTTTGGTTAAGTCTAACTTCACATTATTTCTAACGTGTATTTTAGCTTTTTAGCGAGTTAACTGTTTTATGCTATCGAGAAAATTTTCCAAAAATTATTTAATAAAATTGCCTATTAAAATACTTAAAACCAGACGCTCATACCCACCCAGCCGGCAAAAACTTGCGGACTTTAAACAAGTTTTTGTGCAATGGGTTATAGATTATCTTAGTTAGCCCATAAAGAAATCAATTACGTATCTATGCAACCAATTTGATTTGTTTATGTTGCTACTGGAAACGTTTCCTCCCTCGTAAATAAAATTAGTTCGAAATATCTAATGGGTGATACATGAGATGACGTATAAATAAATGATAAAGAAGGGTGTGGATGTATAATTAACAAGGCGTGTATCTAAAAATACATCAAATCATGTGTTTTATGTTTACAAAAATTTCAAAACAAACAACTTTTTTTCGTAGAATGTGTGCAGGACAACTTTATTTGGTATAAACCTTTCGTGCTTACGAAAAGCGATCTTGTATAAACGCGGTGTTATAAAGATTTTAGACATACGGTACTTACAAAATTTTAGGTGATTTTGAATGAACGGAGTGGGCGTGTCATTATGAAAGTTTTAGGCGATCTTGTATGAACGGGATGCGTGTGTGTGTACTTACAAAGGTTTTAGGTGATCTTGGGCTCTTAGTTCCATCGTGATATACTGTTATACTTGTACGTATCGTCTTTTCCGGTATAACCAAATTCGAACTAAATCGTTTCGACATTTTGTCAAAGTTACTTTACAGCATAAAGTAAATACCATATATTTGTTCTAATGCATTACACTGCAGTGGTTCAGATAAGAGTATATAATCACTGTGGAGGAGGGTTTTTTGTGCATAGTTCCAAGCTTTGTAGCCTGAAGCCATGCTCAAAAATCACCCCTCCGCAGCGATTATGTGCTGCTACTTTGACTTTTAATACACTATGTCATACCCCAGTGGGCAAAAACGTGTTAAAAGTCAGCAGTAAAGGCGCTAGAATAACGTCAAAGACGCTAGAATAACGTCAAAGACGCTAGAATCTGGGGTCTTTACTGCGGATTTTAAACAAGTTTTTGCCCATTGAGACATGTTTGTCCTGATTTATTTCACTGGGAATTAATATGTAAATATCAAAACAAAAAACGTATATTGAACACTTTATTAGACTGTACCATATTAAAATCTTAATGATTTCCAGACTACGGGGAGTAACACTACTTCCGATAGAGTACAAGAAAATTTGCGCAAAAAACTAAACAACGGAAAAAAGATTAACTTATACTTAACAAGCTAAATTGCATTTCTTTAGTTACGAAAAGATCAAGCTCGTAAGCGTAAGACCTTAGTTTGCAGTATATTTAATGGTAGAATTTAGCCATTTTTAAGTTGTTTTTTTAAAAAAGAAACACTTTTTTTTGATAACTGATCATCTAAAAATTAAAAAAATTTAGCTATCAAAAAAAAAAAACTTGCAAAAGCTTACCAACACACACCTTGAAAAACTTGCTTATCTGATCCTATACTATTTTAAGAACTTATCAGATCTTTACTACAAACACCACAATGTGATTGAATAATGCCAAATATATGTTATCAAAAACTTGTTCAAAGTCTGCAGTAAAGATGCTAGAACAACGTCGTTAGCGTCTTCACTGCTGACTTTGAACAAGTTTTTGCCCGCAGTGAAAGTATTAAGAAACTATACTAATTAGTCTCATGAGCCATTTCCATACCTAACTACACGTGACTAACTGTACGAATGTGCTTGTTAACTGTAATAGCTACATTATATGGTCATATCATTAAAAATATCATTAATATAACGACCATATATTTTAATATCAACCCCAGCCGGCAAAAACCTGTTCAAAGTCAACAAAATAAAGTTAGAACAACGTTCTTTTTTTTTGTTCGAACGTTATTTTGCTGACTTTGAGCAGGTTTTTGAAGCCTATTAATCTGTAGCTAATGTTGCAGGAATTACTCTCCGAAGACAAATTGCATGCATGTATCCTGCCAGCAAACAACTCTCCAGAGTTTTACTGTCACAGTTTTGTATTAAAAATATTACAGCATCACATCAATCTCGTTTCCAGGCTTTTTTTTACTTTAATAAATAACCTATCAATAACCCTAACCTAGTTATTTCGAGCATGCGTATTTGTGGAAAAACTCGATTTATTCACAAATACGCATGCTCGAAATAAATTCCGAGCGGTATTTTCCCGCCCGAGCAGTAAATATCTCCGAATGGAAAACGGCCTTTAAAGGCCGTTGTTTTCCATTAGCGTAAAATTTCGCGCGGATTCCAAATGAAGACATTCCATTTGTAGAAATTGACGCGTGACGTCAATTTCTTGTTGTTGTTACGGCCTTTAAAAGTGGATTTCCATTAGCGCTGGAGCTACTGGACACCCCCTACGGCCACACCTCCTCTTGATGTAAAGAGTTGTATTTTACTTGCGGATACAATATTTACGGCATTTTATTTAAGATATGTGTAGAATTTAATTACCTAACTTAAGTATCAACAAACAATTAACATTAACTACCTATGAGGAATTAAACAGCAGCTATATTAATCATTAGAGACTAATTAGATTGCAATTATCTGACGGCTTATTAAATTAAAAACGTTCGTAATTTAGAATTACATCATAACTAACCAATAGCATGACATTTATGCTATTTATGTTATGTTACAAAACTGTGACCTCATCGGTGTGCAACGATGCGACGTCGTTCACATTGATACTGAAGATGTTCACAAGAGTCAGGTTTTCTGAGAAAAGCGCTCTTTAAAGAAAAACAGTGATATATAGCTATTTTCAGCATTGTGCCATGAAAAAGTGCCCCTTTTTCTCTTACAGACCCCCTGCTCTAGAAAACTCACTGGCCCCCTTCCGGAATACAAGCAGCCTATACAAAAGTTTTATAAATTCAGAACTGTACCTGCATACTAATATTATTAGTCTGTGCAAACTCCATATAAATATATAAAGTACTATTAGCCTGTGTTCATGAAATTACAACATAGTTACCGTGAGAATTCTTATTTTCACGTTTAGCTGGAAACAAATCAAAATAATAAAACCTGAGTATAAGTGTTACGTAAGAGGAGTTAGCAATTGATTGGTTTCTTCGGCATGTAATAACCAATCAATTACACGGTACGTTTTTTGTAAACAAACAATGGACAACATTCCACAGACAAACAAAACAAACAAATACTTGTGAAAGACCGTCGAATCAATGGTCGAATAAGAGTTTAATCACTGCGGAGGTTAGGTGTTTGGGCATAGTTTCAGGCTTTATAGCTGAAGTTATGCCCAATTCTTACTCCTCCGCAGAGATTTATTATTATTTGGACCACTCCAATTACGGTTCCGATCATTCAAATATGGTCTGGGTGTTGCTGTATCTTTTTGTAAGCAACTCCAGTGGACATGTTTATCAGCAAATACGATAGAACAATATTTCTAACGTTGTTCTAGCAACTTTATTGTGGACTTTGAACAAGTTTTTGTTCACTGGAAGACAATTTAATTAAGTTATAGGTAACATGGTTTCTGAGAAGTGAGGAATAGTAAGCAAAAATAGCGAGAAAGAAAAGTGTTTTTTGAAGCTGAAAACTGTACTCAAAAGTTGCTTCACAGTTATTTTGAGTCTTATTAATATATCTAACTATTTTTGCTTACTATTCCTCACTTCTCAAAAACCATGTTACCTATAACTTTATTAAATTGTCTTCCGGTGGGCAAAAACTTGTTCAAAGTCCTCAGTAAAGTTGCAAGAACAACGTTGAAATATTGTTCTATCGTATTTGCTGTGAACTTTGAAAAAGTTTTCTCCAACTAGGGTCGCTTACAAAAAGACACATACAGCAACACCCAGACCATATTCGAATGAGCGTTTTCAACGTTGTTCTAGCATCTTTACTGCGGAATTTGAACAAGTCCTTGCAGTCCTAAACCATATGTATAAAAACTATGTATATGGAAAAGTCAAAAGTATACATAGCCATCAAGGACTGTATTCAGCAGCCTTTCGAAGTGAAGTTTTACATCCAATTACCGAAAACTAATTACAACTTCCTTGATTAAATAATGCCATGTCAGCTTTCGGACATCAGATTTACTGAGCCAATTAGAAAAGCTCATATTTTTAAAACAAAGAACAATAAATGGTCAATCAACTCAGAAGTTATTAATCTATCTCGTCTCTTTAATAATTAAATTACTTTTGCGAAGGCTAGCTGAGTATTTCTTCATGTAATATAAACAGTGGGAAAGCCTACCGAATACGGTTCCGTATTTCTCAGTATTCGGGCGGTGTATATAGCATTACACAGTTTAAATACGGACAAATATGGAACCGTATTCGGTAGGCTTGCACGCTTTGATATTTTACATTCTACTTTTTAAAACACTTTCTAACTTTACATGCCATCCTCAGGTCACATGCAAAGAATTATACGGAAAAACATACCATTTCCTTGCGTTGTACCTGGCTGATTGTAAATAGGTAAAAAAAGTATTTAGAAAATCAAACAAACTGGAAAATAAGCTTCCCAACCGAATTAAAATAGTTAAAACCCAGTGGGCAAAAACTTGTTCAAATTCCGCAGTAAAGACGCTAAAGCAACTTTGAAAACGTTGTTGTAGCGTCTTTACTGCGGACTTTGAACAAGTTTTTGTCCACATGGTTGTTTCTGCATTCTCCTTAGATTGAAGTCGTACGTTTCTCAGGGAGCTATACTGCTATAACGTAAAATGGGAAATAATCGGGAAATCGGATAAAAGTCTACATTCTCCTCCAAAGTATTTCGATTAAAAATATACAAAACCTTTTCAGGTTACAGGCTTAAAAAACCCTACAGGTATCCTTATCTCATAGACACATGACGTCACATCAATATGAAAACAACATCAAAGTTTTAGTTTTGTCTCGACATTGATCCGATCTGAACGATTTAAATAACGACGAAGCAAGCTACTAGTAATATAGCCATATTCAAATAAATTTAACTTTTAAAAATCAACGATATGTCAACGATCTTGCATTTAATTGGTTTCTTCGAACGAATAAACCAATCAATTGCAAGCTTGTTGACACAGTACTCTTCTCTGCTACATTAAAAAAAACTACTGATTCCCATAGTAAACACAAATGTTTTTTTCTGAATCTATATACATTCAAAGTTGCTACCCAGCAAGCCTAACAACCACTTAACATACTCAAAGATTAAGTGGTCAATATATTGTCATAATCAAGATATGACGAGCAAAAGCTCTCCATCTTACAAATATTTGTTCCCTCTCTCTAAAAAAAAGGGAGATGCGGTTTTAACAGTTCTTTAAACTGTTATTCACAAGATGATCGAAGGTACTCTGTAAAACAGACAACATTTTCTTATAATGAGTTTCAACGTTGACCCAGCCGGCAAAAATCCTGTTCAAAGTCAGCAAAATAACGTTAGAACAACGTCCACATGACGTTGTTCTAACGTTATTTTACTGACTTTGAACAGGTTTTTGCCTTACTGGGGAAAAGATTGTTCCAGCGTATTTACTGCGGACTTTGAACAAGTTATTGCCCACTAGATAAAGATAGATGGTTTGTTTCTCAGTGTAAAGAGAATATAAATCTCGTCAAAACTAAATAAAGTTAATGCAGAACGTTATCAAATTTAGTCTTTTAAAGCATTCCATAAAGTTACTTTGACACAAACATATTTCTTTAACTTTATCAAAAACGTTTTTGTGCATACCCAATAGGCAAAAGCTTATTCAATGTTCAGTACCCCCGGAAATTTGTTAATTCATGGGACGGTATTATAAGATTCAGGGGGCGAAAAGTCACAAAAGTATGATGCAGATTTTTAAAGTATGTAAGAAAATAACCTCCTGAATAATAATTTTTGTTATCTTACTTTCACAGCAAAATTTAAAAATTCAGGGGGTCCTAATGAAGGGCTAAAAACGTTATTTTAGTGTCTTTTACATTTTGTTCTTACTAAAAAGTCTAGAAATATTATGTTATTGTTCTAAAGTTTTTACAACTTTTACCCACTGGGAAAAGACTATGTCTGGAAATTTTTTTCTATTTCCATTTCATTTGAAATCTGTCAGGGAAATGTTAAAATAAACAATAGTCGGAATTAGAAGCTATTTTGCACATGTCTAATATTAATAAACTGCAATTTGGAATCTATGAGTTAATATCTCTACACAGGTACAACGTTCGGACAATTGACTGGTGCCTTCGTGTCTAAATAACAAATCGAATTCAGCGTTCGAAATAAGAGCATAATCACTGTGGAAAAGTGATTTGTGGAAATATTTTTGGAAATATTTATTTTCCATTTTGCGATATAAATCTTTGTTGAAATTCTTTCCAAAACAAAAGTCGATCAGCAGCAAAGTAAGGTGCTAAATCAACGATCGTGCATTTGATTTGTTTCTTCGAAATTAATTTTTCTAAAATTTATTGATTTTGACTTCTTTAAAGCTGCTAAAATATCTGTTTCTTGAAACAAATTTTGGAGATGGCCCCTTATGAATGATGTAATATCACTGTAATGAGATTGCTGCAGATTGGTTAACAACGTAACTAGCTTGCTGCTGATTGGTTCATTACAATGGTACAACAAAAGCATGTAATTGCAACACAACTCAACGAATTTTTGCCTACTGGGTAGGAGCAAAGAAATAGGTTGAATTTTTACGTAAGAAAGAAACAACAGAGGTGGAGAGCGTTTTAATTAATGCGATAAAATTTGAGAGGGTCATTAACAAACAGTTTAAAAATACCGAACAACTCTGATGTTTATCTATAATCGTTAATTCTAGTAACTAAACAACAAATATGAGAAGCATTTTAAAACGATTGACAGATGATATCCCGATATTCCCCGATTTCCCCGATTTTATTCTCCATTCTTTCTGATTCGATTATATGGCCGCGATAGGTCTACAGAACATACTACCACTGAAATGGGAATCTTTAGAGACGGTTAACCTCGTTCCCAGGGCTTCTGGATGGTATCTCAGATTAAAAACTATTCCACAACCTGGTGTTTAAATCCATTGTCATGTGATTCTATTGCCTGAATATCACCTGTGGAGGAGTTTTTTTTCAAAAAGATCGTTTGAAACTAGCAAGCCCATGGGTTCAAGCTTGTCACCAGGGCCTTATAAGACTTTTATAAGAAGGACAACAAAAATTCAAAAAGGGAAAAAGGTTTACGGTATTATTCTGGTAGATTATGGTAAATGGAAAGGTGAAAACTTGTTCAAAGTCCGCAAAAACAATGCCGTTCGACTTTTTAGGTTACTGGGGTTTAATTTTAATCACGTGTAATTTGTCCCTTTAATTTTTGACCACAACGTTGGCGTGTAACCTACTTAATACAACAACACCCCCTGAAGAAAATATTGTTACAGTAATAATTACAGGGTCCACAGTACATTAGGAAATTGTTTTTCCCTGGTTTAGACCTGATTTCCTAGTCTTTTTCCCTGACTTTTCTGTTGAAAAGTGCATGATTTTCCCTAAGTAAAATATCTTATAAAAAAAATTCACACAGAAAAAGAACCAGAGTGGTAAAGGTAAAATAAACATACGATTGATTTAAAGAAAAAAAAAATAGGTTTTCTCTAACGCTATAGCGCATTTAGTTTTTTTATATAAATTTCTTATTTTCACCGAAAGATAACCTAAATTTGATAACAATAATCTTGGAATTGTGACCAACACACTTTTTTGATAGAAAAGAAAAATTCCCTGAGTTTTCCCTGAGTCTTTGAATTTTGAAACAAAATTCCCTGAGTTTTCCCTGACTTTCTAAATTTTTTGAACTTTTTCCTAGTTTTCCCCGAGTTCTGTGAACCCTGGGTTAGTCTACACTTTTTTGCGGATGTGCTTTCCGTAACTTTGTTAGAGTTGCGCCGGTTTGTGTCTCAGAGCATTTGCCTGAACTAGCAACTTCGATTATTATTGTCATGTTACCATTTTTTAATTTTCTTTTCTTAATAAATTTAGACGTCCATTCTTAATAAGGAAGGAATGGCGTTGCTTGTTGTTTAAAAGTTTAAGGAAATTCCAGATAGATCTTTTCGGCTCAGAGGACGTTTGTTGTGGTAGGCACTAGCCTACCCTGGGATGTTGCGAGACCAATATTCTCTATCCAACCCAATTCAATTAAATTTGATTCTTCTCATACAGGTAATCTGGGTTATGATCTCTGGCATAAAATTACCAGAGGAGGAGGACGTATGAGATAAGTTGGGCTTTAGCCTGACTTGGGATGTTGTGAGTCTTATTGCTCTATCCAACCTACCTTAAAAGTCTTAATTTTCGCGAGTCTTAAATTTCGCGAATTTCGCGATTTTTAAAAAAATTCGCGAAATTTTTCAAAAGTCGCTTGTTCGCGAAATTAAGAACTCGCGAAAATTTTCGAAAAACACTAATTTCAAGAAATTTTTCATGATAGTACAATATCTATTATAAGGGAGTTCCTTCGGTGTAACTTTCGGATAAATTAATGAACGATTCCAGGTAAATAACAAAATAATTTTTTTAGTACAGTCAATTTTAATAAACTGTCGAGTTGGATTTGGACGGAAATGCATCCACTTTATTTGAATAGAACATCCCTTGAATCATGTTGTTTTTATTTGCGCAAAATATCCTTTTCTAAACCCCAGTGTCTTGAGTAAAATATTTCTATTTTGGAACGATTCGCGAAATTAAAAACCCGCGAAAGTGTTTTTTTTGGCCTTCGCGAAATTAAAAACCCGCGAAAATTAAGACTTTTAAGGTAGTTCTTTATTGATACATTACACTCATGTAATCTGGGTTATGATCTCTAGAAAATACACTCTTTTAACAACAAGTTTTTCTGTATTACACTTTAAGCTTTTAAGGGGAAATCTACATTAATGGTGCATACTCTTATTCATATATTTTGTTTTTCTTAATTTTTTATTCAGTTTTGACTTCGATTACTTTTATTAGTATATATATAAAATATAAATTTTGTAAATACTGTAAATTTTATACATATCTAATCAATTTTGTATTTAATTTAATCTATGTACTCTCCTCCTTGGATTGGTAAATGTTTTATGATATATTTCACAGTTGGTGGAGACTTGTTCAAAGTTGTGGAAACAATTATATACTGCCATTTAGGTCATTTTATACGTTGTAGTACTGACTTTAGGCAAGTTCTTACCAACTGGGGATTTTAATTACTCTTTTAACATTACATTACATTGTAATTTTAATATGATGTTTAATCTTTTATCTTTTATTGTTAGCACGCACTTTTTTGTTTTATTTCAGCTTTTGGGAGATGCGTCGTCAAGATCTATTTATTTATAGTATATTTTATGTTAAAAAACACGTTTCTTGCTATGAATGATTGAGTTTTCTAGCTATATAAGTTATGTAGCTACAAGAATTATTTTTTAGTTTGAAAAAGTTATGCAAGATAACGAAATATCACTCAATAAAATAAAAAATTTTACTTTCTACGCACTCATACACAAACACTGCTTATCCTGTAAATATATATATTTTTGGCTCAACTATTTTTTCTCATTATTTTTTGTATAGAATTTGCGGAATTCACAAAAAATAAGACTACATGTCATTATTACAAATCGTACTGAAATAAAAACCGAGAGGAGGGCGGATTCTGCCCCTATAATAGGGTTAAGGAGGGTTATATTAGCAAATAATATAAAAATTATTTTACAACCCCCTAAAAATTATATAAAAAACAAGAGAATGATTGTCAAAATATTAAAAAATACGGGTGATAGTCGCAAAAGAGATATTTTGAAATTGAGATCTTATACCTGTGCAAATACTAATAAATGTCGAGGTAGATGACATATTAACCAGTGGATAAACACTTTTTCAAAGTCTGCCACAGTAAAGACGCTAAAACAACGTTGGATATGTTGGTCTAGCGTCTTAACTACGGACTTTGAACAAGTTTTTGCCTACTGGGTACCAATCAGTTACTCTTCTACACACATGGTCAAACCTGAAGGTTACACCTGTGGTGTTTTTGAGTAGTTTTCACATATACAAACGAATAAAATTAATCAAAAAACACTCCTTCGCAGGCAATGTACGCCAGACATTTTCAGAGTAGGTTTTAATAAACAAATAAAAAGCAATTTCGACACATTCTAGTATTTTAGATCTAACTACATAAATTACAATATTTTACACCATATGATAGGTTTTTCGGTTTTACACCATATGATAGGTTTTTCGATTTTAAAAGCGGTGTTTTTTGGTAAAATCAGCTTTTCTTATTTAATTGTGTAATTCCAACTCCAGCTATAATCGATCCAACAACCATGCTTTGTGCAATAACACGCAATCTCATTAAATATCTACTGGTAGTCATAGCGGGACCTCTGCTTTTGTATGCATAAACGCCATATCCTATAGCTCCAAGTAGACCAATAAATCCTAAATATTAATAAGAAGTTCAGTCAAGTCTGAGAATAACCTCTCGCATATCACCTGGGGAGGAGTGGGTTTTTTTAGTCAGGGTTGCTACTAACAGTTTTAATTTTTTGGGAGATTTCCAGGAGAATTACTAATACTTGCTAAAAATCCAAGAGTTTCCAGGAAGAACATTTCCAGGAGTGTGGCAACACTGTTAAATAAAAAAACACTCCTCCAGTCGTATTCAAGCTTGCGGTTGTTTACAGGCTTGCGAACAGAGTTTTTCTCAGATAATTTCCATCCACCCATAATTCGAAAAACATAATTCTCAAAGCATTATCTATAATAGTTTTTTGTAGCTATTTTACCACCATTTATGAATCATTCTTGAGGAAGACATGTAAGAAATAATGAGAAACAGTAGTAATACAAGTTTTACCTAAACGTGTTATACCTAATATAGTTTTAGCAGAAAATCCTCTAGGTACACCAGCACTTTTAAAAATGTGTCATTAATAATTAAAATAAAAAGATCTCTGAGGAAGAGAGTTTATGCATGGTTGATCATAATAACAGTCTAACATTTGATATGGATCTTATTTCTAATGTCTAAAACAGAATATGCTATTGAAATACAATGTAAATATTACTCATAGAGTATTTAGAATGGTTTCTACTTGATATAAAATGAGACCACACAATCTAAAACTGAGATCTGATAATGGTATTTACAAGCTTCAAAATAAATGTCAGATCCAATATCACCTATGTTTTTGATTATAGTAAAACTCTCATTCACAGGTTAGGTATATAGATATTTCCAGGTTAAAAATGCAATGTCAATGCATTTAAAAGTAAACCCTTCCTTCCATAGTAATATTTTCTATGATGATCAGTAATAATACATGTTTATCTCTGCTTGTAATTTTATGGATTTGCTTATCATGATGATAAAAGAAAAGTGTCTTACCAGTTAAATTAAATTAGTAAATCTTAGTGGAACATAGGTAGTGAATTGAAATTGAAATTCTCAGTTCATTTAAGCCCCCTTATATATACTTATGAGTAAAAAGGTGAACAGCTGTTACATCCCACATCATAACAACTAAGATCAGATAACAAAAATAAATTGGTAGGGGATTAGGTTGGTGAAACAAATAAAATTATGATCACGATGGTAATAAGGAGCGATAGACATCTATATAATCTTACATGTCTACCAAGGTACACAATCATCTTTTTTAGTCAAATTTTAAACATCTATGTCAAGTGATACACACTAAACATACTCAGAAAATTTCAGAGTCTAAAAATGTCAATAAGTGGCAAAATAAACAATTCTTTTCTCTGAAAACAAAAAAAGTGCCCGCAGCATTTTCATTTTACGAAAACTTTTTTTTCTATTAATGGTATTGAAATGTGGTGACTTTTCCGAACTTTTACTATGGATTGGGATTATGGGTTTTAATCCTGAACAAGGGGGTAATCTTTTTGAAGATAATTTTGTTGTAGCTAGACTATCTTTTCAGCAACTAATTATTATTTATGGAAAGAATAAAATAAATATATGAATTTTTAGAAAATTACAGACTAAATTGTATATTTTACAGACCAGATAGTATATTTTACGGATCGCAAATTTACATGTCATATAAGCATTATTAGTTAAGAAATGAAAGGCCACAGGCACTTTATGCTCCCAGTTATATAGAGGCCAATAAAGCCTGGGTTTAATAGGGTTAAAGAATAAATAAATGAATAAATAAAAAATGGTGTTGTACTTCTAAGCACTTAGATGCTACTCAGTGAACAAAAACCTGTTCAAAGTCCGCAGTAAAGATGTTAGAACGCTAGAAAAGCTTTTGCCCACTGTGGATTAATCTAACTGAAAAATCCCTCAAATCTCCCTACGTTTTTGTGAAAATAATTTGTGAGGGAAATAAAGAAGAATAAACAATATTGTGTGCATTCTTCTTTCCCGCTTTTGAAACTTTCAAAAGTCTAGATCGTTTATTTAGAACCTGAATGCTTACTCCTGTGTGTTTAAACTGGAGGAGCATTGTATGGAGAGGCGGCTGCCAATAAAAGATTCCAAACTTCAATTAGATTGAAATATATACCAAATGATATCATCTTTATGAAGTAGCAGTCTCGTGGTCTCTGGAGAGAAGTTTTTTGTTACCCGTAAACTGTAGGGACTAGTTCAAATATGCAAAAAACTTCCACACGAAAGCTAAAAGATGACAATCCATTGGTACGTCACATGATGTCAATTTCTGCAAATAGAATGTGTTCTATTGCCTTTCGCATGAAAATCAACCTTCTTTGGTCCTGGATATCTCTGCACACTGAGAACGCAACGTATGAGCAACAGCGTGAAAGTCTGCCGAACATGGCCCCTTAAACAGTCCATAAACGAGAGCATGTCCGGTAGTCTATTACACTGTGATGTGACATTTACGATAGTCGAATATAATCGGAAATAAAGTCTTTTTTCGATTCCGGGGAAGAGGATGATATAGGAGAGCAGCTTGCACACGCATCGATATCACTAATATTACGTTTTTCCCAACTGGAAAGTAGTTAAAGAAATAGCACTCCGTTTTGGCTTTGGAAACCGGTTGGTTTTTTAACCCAGATATAAGGTATATTGTTGTAATTCGTGCGCCTGAATTTAAATGTAAATGTATATTAACATATATTGCGTCGTACTGCTGTGCTTTCGAAACATATCGCCAAATAGCTCCGATATTTGTAGTGTTGTATATCCCGATAGGAGGAATATGAAAGAAACTTACTAGTGCATGTATAACCTTGACTATCACATGAATCTACGCATTCATCCAATTCTCCACATGGACGCTCGGTCGCACAGTGTGGTCCAATCTATAAATTAACGTAATTAATATAAATAACATAATTAATAAAATAACACAATTATCACCGCTTACATAATTACTACGATCAACATAATTATCATATTTACCACAAATAACATAATTGACATCATCATCCAATTAAAATATTTATTGAAATAATTGACATAAAATTTTATAATAACATTGCATTGCCGCATGCAATAAATGCATAGCCACATTTTGCGTCATAATTAATTAGTTAATTAAATACTGAATATATCCATTCGGGATGTTCATTTCTTACCATGACTGTCCCGTATACAGTAGTCCAAAATGTCCATCCTTGTTCCACTTGTTTACTTCCAGAATCAATTTCCATCAACTCACATTGCTTTGTCGCATGATTGTGATTAATGAACCCGCAAGGTGGTGTGACCACACATAATGTCACGCAATCTAGTCTGTGGATAGGTTCAACAGCTTGGACGACAGTTCCTGAATATCTTGTATTATCAAAACTCATGGAAAAGTTACCATGGTGTTTACATGCTAAGCGAGTTATATATGCACTTGTGAAATGGAGCATTGTTATCAATGTGACAGGTACAACATACCTAAAAAAAATTAGAATTGATCGAAGGCCGTTTTCCACGTCAGATAATTTTCCGCAGAACGGAAACGGAACAGAAAATGCGCACGTGTAGATGGAAATTATAGATATTCCATATTTCTATCAACGTGTACATTTGCTGGAGTGGAAAACGGCCTTGAACATTTCATGCCAAATTTTCTCTAATATATTTTATTTCTTTACTTCGTTACCTGCTGTTAAAATGTTAAAAACATCAGATCATTGAAAAGAAATGAAATTTAGAATTGGTTCCTTACTTGGAGTATTGCTAAAAATATAAAACTTACATCATCATCATAGCTCTGCACAACATTTTAAATAGTTCAGTGTCAAAATGTGATTTATGATCACAAAATGGAAGTTTTAAATATGTTGTAATATCAAAAAAATAGATAAATAAATTATGTATTGTGGCTTTAATTATATATGTATACGTTTCCCTCCCCCTGGTAACGCTGCGCATAAAAGTTAATAAAAACACCTCTAACTATCCCTATATGAATGTGTGGTTGCTACATTTCCATTTGCGAAAAAACATGTTCAAAGTCAGCAGTAAGAACACTAGAACAACTTTAAAGACGCCGTTCTAGTGTCTTTACTGCGGACTTTGAACAAATTTTGGCCACTGGGCAGTTGAATTAGTATTTTTCTTTGTAACAGTTATAGTGAACTAGACAGCGATACTAAATGGATCTAATTCGTTACCATTGCCATGAATGTTAGATATTAGAGAATGAAGACGCGATAAAAAATTAAACAAAATCAAAAAACAGTTATAGTGAGCTAGACTGCGATACTAAATTAAATCGTTCTACCTCCATCCTTGAGGTTTTTTTAATAATTTTTTTTAAATTAATGGAGATCTAAGGTCAAATATCTTCTGCCGTTTATTTTTTAGATTAAGCTATACAATGATTGTTGGAGATAAAAAAATGTCATATCCTCACTACTTTGTCCATATTTAGCACAAATAGTGACATCGTAATTTGTCTGCTTTTTTATTCGGTTACCGTAAAGTTTAAGCTATAACGTGACGTCACCTGTGCATCTTCTGTAACCTATATGGTAGCCGTGAAATGATGAGAACTTTGATAGAGAAGAAGAAAACTCTGCAAGATAGAAAACGTCAACTGTGATGGCCAATATATACTAATGACGACTTTTGCCAAAAAATTGTCCTGACGAGACAAGGAAGGAGGTTCTAGAAGATTTGTTTGAAAGTTGTGGATCTTCTTTCTTTGTACAGATTACATCCAGAATATTTTTTTTCATCATTTTACATACTCATATAAAACCCTAATAAGACCTCTACTAACGTTTACTGTATATAATATAGCCAATGTCATCTAAAGTCTATGAAATTTGTACCTATCGACAACAAAAATAAATAATGCGACCGCAAGCGACACAATAACTTCGCTTCGATAAACATTCTAGTTTTCTCCTACGTTGTTTATTAGTTTTTGAAAAAGAATAAACATGTGTTAATAAGAATATCTGCTGGGAAGGAGAGTGCATATTTAAATAAACAATTAAATCTCTGATGCGTGTAATATTCAAGCACAGAGTTTACTCTTTAATATAATGATAAAACAGGGGGTGAATTTTGTGATTATAATTAATGACTGATTGTGGTTGGTTAGCCGTCTTTTGCAATTTTTTTCACAATAGCTCTGCCCAGAATAAAATTTAGAATACAAAACGAATCTCCGAGGTGGCTTTCTTTCTCGACGATGTTAGGCCGGCACTGCTTGCCGGTGAAAGAGGGTAAAAATACGCTGAGAGGTAAAAATTCAGTGCAAAATTGACTCAATTAAAGATGGTATTATCGAACATTGTCCACTAGTGTAAGGTTTGTAGACGAATGAAGTCAAGATCGTTATCACTAGCTACGACCCCTCACGTAAATTATCAGACATTTTTGAATTTTAGCAAGCAATACACACCACAAGCAAAACGCAAGCGCTGAAAATGACCACTAGAAGTCCACTGAGCTCAGTGATTTATCGAGTAGACTTTATCTCAGTGATTTATCGAGTAGACTTAGGATCTTGGAACTTTTTACAAACTTTTTATTGCTTCTAGCAGCCTAGTACCCAGGCTCTTGATACAAAAGCAAATCTCCTTGCAGTTCATCTTGCTAATCGAAATTTAAGTCTTTTTGCCTAATTTGAAATTCGGAATTTTTTGCACAAATTTCACCTTGTCTCAAATATTTACGTGAGGGGTTGTAACTACTGGCGACTTATTTTCTTTCCTCATTTTCGACGATAATTCCTAATTATTCAAGCTCCTCTTTAGAATATTCTGGTTCACAAGAGTAGCCACACCACTTCCAATCAAAATCGTCGGAATCTGAATAGGAATTATCTTCCATTTCAAAAGAAGAATTTTGCGTGGAACATAACACATGTTTTGATTATAATTAGTATGTGGCACAAATGCAGTCAGAATAGTGTTTTGCATATAAAACCATGGCAACTAAATTTGGATATGGCGACGACCGTCAGTACTTTTGGTGACAAATACACATGCAAATATCAGACTTTCGCTGCGATTTTTGAATATTTGATACAAATATCTGATAATTCATACTAAAAATTAGAAGAAAAAAATTCCAGACCTTAGTTCTCTGTTAAGGCAGTTGGTGTCATTTTCATACAAATTTATTTCCCATTTCTAGGCCGAAGTTCTAAGTCATGCCTAACGAAGAAGATGTAAGGCCATATTTGGAACTCACTTAGAGAAAAATTTCTGTTATTAAATTAAATTTTTTCTTCAAATCCAGATTATGAATAGCATCAGTTAGGTTTTTTTTATCAAATCGTACCTCGACGTGGGAGAGTGTGATTTGTTGAAATCGGCTTCTGTCGTCGTCGTGTGTTAGAGAATAGGCTTCCAATTTTCATTCTTCCTTCGTGAGGTTTGGGCGTGTTTTTAAAAATGGCGGATTTTTCTGAACTTTTATTGTTGTTAAATGAACTTCGGTCAAAAAGAAAAGGACAGGACATAGATAATATTTCTGAACTTGTATCAAATACCTACAACTGGGACTCCCAAGTTACTCATGATGTACTCGATCAAGCAGAGAAAGAAAAACTTGTGAAAAGATGTACAGTAAATAGTCGTATTTCCTATAGATTAGTTAAGGATAGTGCATTTATTATTGATAATTTTGACTCTGTGGAAACACAAACTGAAGATGAAGGAAGAAACGTCTGTGTTCAATTCTGACGCGTTTGCTACAAAGTGCTTGCAAGATCATATTATATCACTGGAAAGGCAAACTATTGACAAACAAAAAACTATAGATAATTTATTGTTAGATAGGAATTCCGTACTGCTTAAAAACAGTGTCGTCGAAACAAGACAAATTATAGACCTTATAAGTATCTTACCATTATTATCTAAAGTCTTCGAAAAAAAACCCGGCTATCATCGCAAATTAACGTGTTCTTTGAGAAAAGATTATCAAGCCTTTTATGTAATTTTTGGGCCAAACATAGTACTCAACATGCCCTCTTTAAGTTACTTCAAAAATGGCAATCTTGCCTAGACAATCCAGGTTGGAGCGATACTAATGAGTCTATCAAGAGCTTTTAATTGTCTTCCGCTTAAACTTCGTATTACTAAAGCTAGCTGCATATGGTTTCAATCATAGTAGTTTGAAACTCATGATAAACTATCTTAGTGGAAGATTTCATAGAGTAAAGATAGGATCAGTATTTAGTAAAGCTAGAGATAGTTCTTGGAGTGCCTTAAGGTTTGATACTGGGACCACTATTATTTAACATCTTGTTATAAACGATTTCTTCTCTTTCATACAAAGAATGGAAGTTTGTAATTTTGTCGATAATAACACTATTTATAGTTGCGCATCTTTGTTCAAATCGAATCAACTAGTGTAACAGCTTTTAAGTACTCCCTGACTAAAAGTACTCCCACAGTACTTATTTCCTAGGAAATAAGAACTCCCTCTAGGAAATAAGTACTCCCTTTTAAAATGAAGCTCTTTCCAAATTAGAAATTGAAACGTAGAACTTAGCCTTATACTGTATACTCGAAAGGGAATGGGAAGAGCTTGAAATTAAATTATAATGCATCATCAACTCATGTTTCAAACCCATGAACCATTGCTTGTTACGACGTTTTGTGTGCATTTCGCAAATACCCTTGCTACATTTACCAGTTGGTTGATTTTGCCTAGTCTGGTCTGAAAAAGTACAAATTGGCAGTGTTGATAATGTACGTCCAAGGAAATGTGGCTTGTCAATTTGCAAACAGGTTTTTTGATGATGGAATTATTTAAATCTTGCGGTTGGGGAAATTTAAAGAAATTCTGAGGACATAATGTTATCCATTAGTTGGCTAGTTGGATTGTGTCTGATTGGTTTGTTACGTCTGGAGCAATTGAAACCCAATCAATTAACAATTGTTATTAATCGAATGACAATCGAACTGATAAAAAACAATTGATTTTGATTGATATTGTACATTTTTATTTTCAGTTTTATTTATTCTTCTAACTACAGTATTTTCTTCATAAGAGAAGAAACTTTCGCGAAGAAAGAAAATTGCTAAATGTTTTGAATAAACTTTCACGCTTAGATGATTTCTTCAGTTTCTTAATATTTTACGTCAATAAACTAACGCAAATCTTTTGAAATTCGCAAAAGTTTCTTCCCTTATCATTTAATTAGCCTAGCAAACAAAGTTTGAATGGTCTATTGGGGGCATTTCACGTAAGCTTTCCGTCATCTGACACCACTCTTAAAAACTAGAACCCGTAGGTAGGCCTTTGTCTCAACAAGGCCTGCCACGGAATCATCCTATTACTATCACTTTGCGGCATTGGCGGAGGCGGTATCCCACATTGAAATATTAATTTAGTATCGGCATTCTAGGCAATATTATGAGACAGCTGACTATTTCTTTCGATTTTGGCGACCGGTGACCAAGTATCGGCGGAAATTTTCAAAAGTGAAGACTTAGAGTTTTTTAATCATATTTTATATATTAGGGGAATAGCGGTATTTCAGGCATTGGCGTAAATCGCTATTTCTGTAATATATAAGCGTATGCTATCAGCATGTTCATAAATATATATATAACGACCTGTGAGAAATTCTTCGCACTCAATCGGAACCCATACATAGAATGACTTTGGCATCATGCTACAAAACGCATCAGAATTTGATCCGGATTCTCCAATGGGTAAAAAGATATTATCGGGCATTTCAGAGTAATAAAACAACACAAACGAGGTATGAAGCTACAAGATCGAATTTCATCCACGGATCACTTGTATGGTTACGCAATCCAATAGTTGCAGTTAAATCATCGTCAACCTGATTTATAGGATATGAGGAAGTTGGACTTCCAGTTGTAGCCCCACCGCCTGAAGCAGGAAGTCTTCTGTATTTTGCTAAAGAAATATGAAAACATCAGTGTTTGGTATTTTATCGTTTTTCGTAAACCTATTTTGGGATACACCTAACCCTAAAAATGATGGTTTGGCATGTGAGTTTACTCCTATTAAAACCGGGGGGGGGAGAGGAGGGGAGGGTGCAGGGGGGAAGGTGGGAGGGGCCTAAAGTGCCGGCAGCGTTTTCATTCTACGATAACTTTTTTTCTATCAATAGTATTGAAATGTGGTGACTTTTCCGAACTTTTTCTATGGATTGGGATTATGGGTTTTTCCTTTTTCCGGAGGTAACTTAATCCTGAATCTTTTCAGCAACTAAATATTACTTATGGAAAGAATAGAAGAAATATATGAATTTTTAGAAAATTACAGACTAAATTGTATATTTTACAGACCAGATAGTATATTTTACAAGTCGCAAATTTACCGTGAATTATGACTCCATACCAGGTACGCCAGGGACATCACTCGAACGTTTTTCGTCAAAGTGTTTGGATTAGGTTGTTTTATATGTGTACCAAATTTCACGCTATATGCGTTAGTAGTTTGCAAATAATAGGTCGGTGTTATTTTACAGCATTCTGTAGACCAAAAACCTGATGTTATTGATGACGTTATAACAGGTGTTAGTGACGTCATTGATTCAAATTGTTTATGCAAAAGTGTTTGTATTGAGTTGTTACGTGTACAAAGTTTCATGTGTGTTACGTGCATAGATGTGAAAAAATCAGGTCATTATCAATACGGCGTTATACAACGAAAATCAAAAACTTATATACAATTATTTTAAAAAAATTACCAAATAAGGTAAGATGACAATGCAAAAAATAAATAAATCTACAATTCCAATCAAAACCATTAAATACACAAGGTTGAAAGATTGAAGGAATTAGTAATCTTTCCTGTCAAAGCAGACACGCCCATGTGTTCCGAGGCTCTAACCTTCAAATTTCGCATAGTTTTACCGTAATAGGTAACATTGCAGTTACCGCACAAGAATTTATATACGACATTTGAACGAAGTTCCT
>JAULBZ010000255.1:0-35187 GCA_032360805.1 Neoturris breviconis
AAAATCATATTCTTGTTTTTATTTATTTGTGCTTCACGTTTGGTTCAGTAGACTGATCCAAACGTGAAGCACTTTTTAAAAAGGGTCTGGCTCCTAATCAGGATTATTCATAGATCAAAGATCATAGATCAACTAGTTAGGCTATATATCTATGGAAGCATTAAGCACTTTTGATAGGGAGTTGTGCTATAATTGTACAGTTAATGAAGATTCTTAATAAAATATCGTTAGTACAGTTGATACAGTTCGTGTATATATATACTGTCATGCTTTTGGATGTACCAATAGATCATCAGACAATGCTGAGTTAAGTTTCCATAAAATGCCATCAGAAAAAAACAAATTGCTTCGTAAACAATGGCTACATAACATTCGTCGAGATGGAAAGTTACCAAAAGATTCAGGTTTCTTCATCTGCTCCGAACATTTTGAAGAACATTGCTTCGTTAGAGATCTTCAGGTATGATAACATATATATTTTAGTGAAAAGAAAATTTTACTTTGCGATTTACAAAACCTTTTGTGTATATAACTTCATGTGTTTTAATTTTGTTTAGAACTTTTTCTTCACGGAATGTATTATTTATTTTTTAATTTATTTTTTTTTTTTGATCATTGAGACGGGGGTTGTGTCATTTTCAATACGATATTGACCGTGGAAGCTCCGTAGTCTTATACCTTACAACATTTAGTATAGTATATACATATAACAAACCCAATCTACAGCAAAGTTTTTTTTATTTAGGCGGAACTGATGGGTGAAAGACGAAGAAGAAACCTTATTAAGGATGCTGTTCCAACATTATTCTGTTTCAATGAAAAAAAGAAAAGAGTTTCTTCTGAACGCCGTTCAAATACCGCTACAAAAAAACAGGTATTTGTTTGTTTATTTTTTACTTACAACAGGTAGTGCGAGTTGACTATATGTTCAAAACATTGTATAAAACTTGCGCTTGTAAATCAGATTACATATAAGTAAAACATAGACATATAGTATTCAGCCGAAAATGTGTGTAAGCATTTTTCCTGTGTTAGTAAAACTTAGAACGACTTAGAATTGTAGAACGACTAAATCAGGTATCAAAGCTATTCTTCCTAATTTAGATTATTACTGCTGCTATTGATACCAGTTTGGCTGAACTTGATTTTAATGTTTCTAATAATCCCCTTGATCTATCGACACAATCTGGAATATCCTCATTACCACGTATGATAGATAAATCTGTAGACTGTTCTTCGCGTATGAAAACTGTGTCAACACAGTATCGGTATGAACACTTTCAAAACTCTTCTGAAAGTATTAATTTCAATCCGCAAAATACTTAAAATTAAAACCTTTCAATAGGCCTAAAGTTTGATCTAAAGAATGCAACACTGATTGGACATTTTCACTGACAGCTTGCGTTACTTTTGGTATTGCGTCTACCACAACAGACATGGATTTAGAATCTGACATAGAAGACGAAGTGCGATTTTAAATATGCGAACAAGATTCAAGTTATCTGAATAGTGTTACTTACTAGTTCTAGTAATAAAATGTAAATGTAGAGGATTTTTGAGCATAGATTTTGGTCACATGCTAAACATCTGCTCCTCCAAATCTTTAAAAGCAACCTCGTTCCCATCGTCTTTTGTCTCTTTGAAACTTACAATTCGTCAGGAAAAAGTTCGAACTTTTTCAGCAAATAAGATATAACAGTGAGTTTATAAATGACCGAATATATAATAAATCCAAAATGGATAAAGCCGTCTCTGGTACTGGCTTTGCCAAGCAAACCATTTGAAACCTATCCGAGTCAGAAATACAATCTTTTCCTAAATAATCAACACATAAAAGAGTGTAATTAGTAACATTAGTTTATCAAAAGGAAAGACATGTTCAAAGTCAGTAAAATAACATAAGAACATATCTGAACATATTTGAACATGTTTTTATACAACATTGATTTTCGCAGACAATACACCCGGTTACGTTGTTTTAGTTTTGTTGATGTTTATTCACGCTTGAATGAATTTACTCTTTTCGCAAATGTTAATAATGTGAAAACATGTTGAATAATTTTAATTATAATATAAATACGGAGGAGAGTGTATATAGAATGTTATTGTTCAAACATTTTGTTGAGAAAGGATTGTGTGGAAAGGCAACAGTTTGAAAAAAACATTAAAAAAACAACAACGAAGCGAGCAAGTTTGTTTTATAATAATCTTTGAAGAATTATCGATTGTAGTATTAGAAATAGCACACAGAAAATCCACTCGATCCGCTAGAGGATGGGCTACTGCAAGGCCTTGTAGGTTTGTGATCATAAGAACGTAGTTTTGTAAGATCAGGTAGTTCCTTCTCACTTTCAGAACTATTATCGTTTTCTGTAAAAGTATGATCATACTGTAACTACTGGCCATTTTATTTAAAAATATTCAGTATAAACAATTTCTCTACTTGTTTTACTGCTATACGTCCACCACAAAATAAGTGATTACAGTTTTTCTGACCTTTCTGACGTCATTTTCTTTACTAGAACCCATTCTTTTTTTATCACGCGGTTCGTTAAAATCGAGAGCTTTTTTTGAGAAACATAAACAGATATTTTTACAAGAAAGACACAATTTCAGGTAGCCACGCTTTTAAGTTTTTGCTTCCAAGGTATGAAGCATTAGAAATGTGTAATAAAAAAATTATGTTGCGTTCCCCTTTAATATAGTCATATATTGATATAAAAATGTTATAGATATCATATAGATGTCACAATGTCACAAAAATACTTCAAAAACTCTTCTCAAGAAACCCAGTTCAAGAGAGAGATTGGAATAGGTAAAAACAAACGTACAACTATTAACAAAAATAACAATGTATCGCCACAACACTCACAAAGAAAACTCAAATCCAAATCTAATGAGGTTATATATGACACTATTGATGGGACAAATAGCACAACAACTGAAGAAGAGCTATATAGTAATGAAAGTGGAAACAAGAAACTGAATGTTATTATGATGGGCAAATCACTTCTTGATATGAATGAAATAGAAAAAGAAAATTCTAAAGAAAAAGATAAGTCATCAACTACCACATCTACTAGAAGGAATTTAGTAAGTTTTTTATTGCATAAAGAAAAAGGCACAAAATTCTGCAAATGTTTTTGAATAAAAAAACATTATTTTTATTATTATAAAAGGTTTTATTCTTACAATGATTATTAAGGTATGATTTTAGCACCACTTTCCTTCTCCTGTACCAAACTGTCTTATCTGCTGGTCTGTAATCACTGGAGTCATCTGAAGCACCTTGTTTCTAAGAATTTGTTTTGGATCGATGTAGTAGTCTTCTAAAAAACTGTTGGGTATTTTTCATAGTGGAATCATTGTTAGTTCCTTTTTTCACCACTAAAATTAAGAATTTTTTTTGTTTTCCCTGTTTTACTTAGTGAGTAAATACACGAAAAGTAAAAGTGCGAAATTAAAACACATGAAAATAGGAGGGACACATACTTTCATGGGAGAGTAAGGTATATATCTTACTATATAGCTATGGATACTTTCTATAATTTATCATTTATTGAAGCATTAGATTGGTATTATTGTAACATTTGGTTTATTGCTGGATATTAGGCTTGCTGCGTTCAGACCATTTGTTATGAGCAGTTTTAACATTTTATGTGTTGTGGAAACTAACATCGCCCATCCTCAGACTATTTGTGATACGAGATTAAGGAGAACACTAGACACGTTTCAACCTTGTTAGTTCCTTCATAAATAATAACTGACACATCAATTCTATTTTTAATAAGAATAAATTTCAAAACTTTTGAGAAGAAGTAAAAACAAATTTACATATTTATTTTGATGTAAATCGGATGTGATTTTTCAAATTTTAAGGTTTGAAAAGAGGTTTCTTTTATTTTTATTTTTTACATTTTGTAAGGTAATTCGCGATATGTGAGTTACAAGCAATAAAATAAAATTGTGAATTATGAAGACTACAAAAAAAGAAGAATGAAATCATGTGTGATAAATAATAAAGTAAAAATATAACCTTCTTGTTACAGACAAAAATTGGACAACTGGAATCAAAAGAACTGAAAGAAGAGACTGGTGTTAAACCTGCTATCACTCCATTTTCTAACACAACAAAATCATTGAAATTAGGAGCTAGAAAAAATCATGTTAAGAAACAATTTGAACTTCCAAAAGTTAAAAAGAAAGTTCAGAACAGTGAAAGCGGAGGGAGGTAATTTGTTTTTCGTATTTCATATACCTTGATCAATGTAGTATTATCCTAGTCCTAAATTTGAATATAACTGGACATGATCTTTAATTCCGTATCAAATGCTGACATTTTGAGGTCACGTCAAGTAAAGGCCATTATAGCAAAAATATTATTTGATGTGGAAAAATAATTTATATCAGTAAGATATCTAGAATAAATTATAGTTTCAATTGTCAAAGTCCCATTTACTAATACATGCAAACAAAGAAATTATAGCCATTTATTCATGGGATGATTGTAACACTATTTTTAGTAAAGTGATAGTCAAATTATACATAAAAATACAACTTTTGGTAAATTTATATGATAGAATGTTGAAAGTATGACATGAAATAGAATCTAAAACAAAGATCATTACATCCTTTATTTCTCAATAACCATGCAGACTATACCCTTTAACGTAAGAGATTTTTGCAGTAAGAAATTGTTAGGGAATAAATTTTTGCGGATGAACTTGTACACTTAGAATTTGCAGAATTAAATTTTGCGGATGAGGTATATATGGACAAATTAATATTCTTTTTATCTTGGATTCCTGAAAAATTTTATTTGAAAAATTGTCTTGGTAAATCTATTTTTTGTGGATTAACGTATTTAGCGTGTTTTGCAGAATTTATTTTTGAGATAGGTGGGTTTTGGCAGGTTTTGTGGAAGATATCTTTGTGGATGAGGGGAACAAATGCAAAAATAAATCCTGCAAAATTATCTTCCACAAAGATTTCTTACCACAAAAACCTCTTACCTTAAGGTATACAGATTAAGATCACAGAGGTTTATTTTACCGAAAATAGTTGGAAAATTTAACCAATGTGCCTCAAAAAATTACGAAATGGGATGTAAGCATTACAAAATTACAAAATAGGATGAATTCATGACAAATTAGAGGTTATTTATATACAGCAGTAATAATATGCTGTATAAGTCTACATCTTTCGTTCACTTTTAAGTAACAACAAGAAACTTTGTTATATAGATCAGTACAGGAATTAAAGGGTTTTATTTTGAAATACATTCAGTAGTAAAAAGGTGGTTTTAAGATGTTGATGCAACATATCAACAAAATGTTATGAATACATTGAGAATCTACACAGTAATTGGTATTATGCTGTTAATCCCTTAAAATCTTTGATAAAGAAGTTCCAACCAATATAGAGTTGGTGAGAAATAGTAGGGATGAGTTAAGATGGATTGTAACAAGGTTCGTTGAGTATATTTGGGACTGATATTGTTCTGAAATACCCTCTTGTATGCTAACCTGATATTTAGTGACAATTTTGTTTTTAAAAGAATGAAATAAAATAAAATCACTAAAAATATAATATTGCAGAAATAATTCTCACTAGAGATTCTCATTTATCAAAATCTAAGTAAATGCACTCAATTGACATTGTAATTACATTTGCATCCTGATGGAGTAACTGTTTCTATGGTTATCAGAAAAATGAACGTTTTCTCTGTAGCCCCAAGCAACAGTTGCTAAGGTGGAAAACTAAATCATCCAAATCACACAGCTGACTTCGGTAAACATGCTCACCAAGTTTCAAGACTTAAAACAAACAGTTTCTAAGTGTAAAATCTGACAAGGTGTATTTTAGGCTGCTATTGCTATGGGCCCTGCACACCCAATAGTTTTGAAAATAGTTTTTTGAAACAATACAAAAGATAATTTCAATGTTAAAAATCTTTAAAATGCTCTTCATACAAAGGTCTCTAGATTTCTACTTTTGCATCTTTTACTGCCTTTTAGCTCAATAGTCTGGTATTTTAAGGCCCTAATAGTTCCGTACCTATACAAATGACATACTGACCAAATTTAAAGTAGTATTATTTTATAGTATTTTCTTGAAGTAATATTTTGACTTACACAAATTGTAATTTTGTACTTTTTTCACATGTCAGCATTTTATATGGACTTAATGATCATGTCTATAGATGTTACCATATATTCCTTGAAAAGGTAGTTCGAGCTTTATAACTGAAAATCTTTAAAATTACTCAAGGCTGTTATACTTAAGATGAATTTCCACTAACCAATATTTTGTGTGCGAAAGCCAATAGAAGACGTTGATATAATCTTCTTTCGGCTTTCACATGAAATATTTTGGCTAGTGGAAATCAGCCTTTATGTGTGACATCTTTTTCGGATGTTGCCTGTAAAATAATAATAAAACAAAATTTAAAAATTGACAATTGAAGTATCATTGATTTTTCTGTGAATCACTAGTTTTCCACAACGTTTTGCAAATTTCAATAAATAAGAGCAAGTAATCACTGTGGAGTTGAGCTAGAAAGCCTGAAACTATGGTCAAAAATCCCTAGTGATTATTTGTTCTTATTTCAAACACTGTCAATATCAATAAAACGCCCTTAAGGTTGTGTTAATAGGGGCTGGATCTTGAGAATGGTATATTTTAAAGCTTTTGTTTTGTTTGGTTTGGTTTTATAGTGATTGGTCTTATTTTGGCATATATATAAATAAACACTGCATGAAATATATATGTATATCTGATTTTAGTCCTGATGCTTCTACTTCATCTCCTCTTTCTGTTTCAACTCCTGTTAAATCACCATCTTGGTTAGATGTTGGAAAAGCTGTCAATGCGCGATTGAAATCTTTTGAAAGAATGGATATTGAATTTTACAGCATTATTGATCAGATGAATAAAGATAATGAACATAGAAATAAAATTAACAAAAATAAAACAGATGATATGTATAAGGGAAATTCAGTAACTCCAACTATAGAAATATCTTCAGAAAGCTCGAAATCAATTCATATTATTCCGGGTCGGACTGTCTCCACTCCTCTTGGAACAGATCTATTGTCAAATTCTTTTAATGAGTCAATTGATATTTCTTTTAAAAAACAAACATCTGTGAGGAAAGCAAGCAGTCTCACAGACCTCTCTATTGAATTAGGTTCAACAGATACAATGTTTATTGAAAACAGTGTAGCTCAAATGAAATCAGACGATAAATTAAAGGGAGAAGTAGTATCAATAAATGAAAAGGTATCAAAGGATTTCCAAAAAGATGTAGTACAATCTATACAATCAAAAGCTACATTTACTAGTCATGAAATCAGTGAATTTCTCAAGGTATGTATTTGCTTATAATTCTTCTCTAAGACTGTTTTGACCAAATATTTTTACTAAGTACCTTTAAGTTAAAGGTGGATTTCCAATAAGCAAAACATTTTGTGTGGAAGCCAAATGAAGACATTCCTTTGGGAGATATTGATGTCACATGTCAATTTCTGCCAATCTAAGATCTTCATTTGGCTTTGGTTCAAACTTTTTTGCCAACTGTAAAGCCTTGATAAAGTGCCAAAACCCACCCACCCCTCCCATCACTTCAAATAAGTCCACCACCCTTAAAGCTGGAATTCTAATAAGCACCCCAATCGAATAAGTATTTGGAAATGTGACGACATATGTAGGTGCCTGAATAAAGGTGCATAATTATATTGCATTTGAATTAGGCACCCCTCTTGAATAAGTGCCACCTTAAAAGCTCAAGAATTAAATAAGTGCCCAGGTGCTTAATCTTGGCATTATGGTAGTGGAAATCCACCACAAGTATTACAATTTAAAACTTTGTATCAGCATCCACAAATTGTTTTAAAATGACTTTCTTCTCTTAGAAAAGAGTAATAATAAAAAAGAAGGTGGTTGATGTAACCTTTACTCAATGGTTATAAAGCAGCATTCAGTACAATACCCGTTTTTGATATGAATTTTTTAGAGAGGAAAAAAAAGGTTAAAAAGTTTATATTATTTGGAAAGGACAGCATCTCCTCTATCTAATTATATAGTTTTCTGAATATAAAGTATTAAACAAAACGCTAGAAAATGGCACCAGAAGTAGATACACTCACCGAGAAACCACTTTAATTTACATCGCTATTATTATTGCAATGGATGTGCCAGATTAGTTGAAACAGAAGAAATTAATGTTCTTCAAAGGATCATCCCTAGGCAACTAGGATAGAAGTATTTTAAAATGACGAAAGTCAATGTTTGGTGTGAAAAGACTGTAATTTCAGCATTAGTCTCTTTTATGCAAGAAAAACTAATACTTTCCGTTTCCCATTGCCTAGGCACTATTTTGTACAAAATTTAATACTCATTCCGAAAAGATGAATTTCTTTGCTTAAATATGAAATTTAGTGATGCAAAATTAGAGAATGATTTGTGTATGTGTAAATGATAATAATTCTGACAAGATTATTTAGCAAAACTTTGAAATTTACAAAGCTTTTTACAGACAATAGTAAATCACAAAATGTCTTTATTAAATATTAAGGGTATAAACTTTTCTGAAATAGTAGAAAGAGATAAAGCCACTTTTCTTTTGAAATTATTTGTACATAACTATACGTGCAGATTTATAGCATCTGTTAACTAGATTTAAATAAACTTTTTACAGAATATGAAGATGATCTCCATGGTCATGCTCAAAAGTTATGTGGATTCTTTTGTTACTGTAAAAAAACTAACTTTGTGCTTTTGTGTTTATACAACTGCGTACAGAAAAACTTTAAAATTCACCTTAAGTATGAGAAGTGTTGATGTTTGAATTTGGGTATTATTTTCTATGAAAATAGGATATTTTTGTCTTTTTTTTTCTTTGTAAAAAAAAAGAGATAATTGTCAACCATATTGATTAGGGTAGCATTTGCAATTTTAACTTTTTAATCTATGAATAATATTTATGTTTTATTTATTGATCTTCTTGTTTATGTTGTTCATCTCCAAAACTTTTAGATATACTCCTTTTAATCTTCACACCTCTCTCATTTTTTCTCCCTTTAATTTTCAAGCATTTCACAAAATTCAGCATTATAAATGCCCTGTTAAAATCAAGAGGCTCGAATTGAAAAAATGTTGGGTAAAAATAAATATAAACAAAATGCAATTGCTGCTAAAAAAAATCATTCTCTAGTCAATCACAAAAACTTATCGGGATTTCTCCTAAGTGTCATTTTTCCGTATGTGTTTCGCTTCTTGTTGATGCACAAACTTTATTGTGAAGCGTGTGATAAATTCAGGAGTAAAAAGATATTATTTGAAATAACAATATAATTATTGTAATTATCCATATTCAACTTTAAATGGCATTATAAGGTACTTTTCCTATGTGATACTATTTTTTGTCAGTTCTATTCTCATAGTATAAAAAGTAGCAACATAATATACTATGTCTTTTCATAGATTATCAAGAAGGAAAATGTTCAAAATGAAGATGTTGTTAATGTCGATTCAAGTGAAGTTTTCATTCATGAAAAATCAATTGTTCATCCTGTAAATAGTCAATACTTTGCCACAATCCAAAAGTTTATACATCCATCCTCGATACAAAACAATAATAAGTTGCTAAACAGAGAACATTTTATTAAATCAGAGGTTAGTTTTAAGCCTTTTGCAGTGGTAAACATATCATAGCAGCCTGCATTTCCTTGAATAAACATCTAGGCTCCTTTTAAAAATCCAGTTATGGAGGATTATTTTAAATGGAAGCATTTATTTGAAAATATCCAAAGAAGATTTGTAAATTTATCTTTTAAAGCTATAGTTTCTTTACAATAGAAATTGTTTGATGTTGTTCTAGCATGTTGTTATCCAGTGGGAAAAAACGTATTCAAAGTCCGCAATAAAGATGCTATGTTTTTATTGCAGACTGACATTGTTTTCGTTTATTGGGTAGTGTTTAGTTTAAAATAATGTTCATGTCCCATGTTGAGAAATCTGGTAATATATTACGATACATTATTTTCTATATAATCTATTCTAACATGGATCCCTAAATGATCTGGCATATTTTGATTAGTTTCTTTGTACCAAAGAAACCAATTAGTTCCAAGCTCGTGAGAAACTCGTTTAGGGGTACATGTAAAGGCTGCATTAAACAAGTCTACAAATAACTGTTGTAATCACCTGCAAAAGAGTGTATCTTTAGTATAGCGTAATTCCTTTCAAATTATGTTTGGTAAACTTATGCATTCTTCTTCCAGACTGCTTCACCATTACGAACAATGCATCATTTTTGTATATCACAACCAGAGAATGAGTTAAGTAATGATTCAAAGATGACTTCTATTTGCTCACACACTCCTTCAAAGTATGAAAGATCTCACAAAGAAAAACTATCTATGGTATCTTGTTTTATTTGTTTTTGAGCATGCTAGATTTAGATGAGTATTTATCAGCCCTCTTAGTCTTTATTGTCACTTTTACTGAGTCACGTACCAGGAACTGATTTCCATCTGCAATTTAATTTGTGATACAGATTTAAGTTAGCTATTATTATCAGAATGCAGCACTGCTACTTTAGGAGTGGGGATTTATTCGAGGAGGGGGGGGGGGGGGAGAGAGGAGAGAGCGCTTATTCCAAATATTAAAAATGAGAAGTAAGTGAAAGTGAGAAATAGAGCTGAAACTTATGGAAATTATGTTGCCACAACAAAAGTGAAGAGAAACATGGTCAAACTCGCCGAAATTTTTTTAAGAATAAAGAAAAATTACAACATGTAATAATATGCAAAATCACAAATCTTTTTTTATCTGTTATAGAGTTAGTAAAATCTACAGTTCTCATGAAAATCATATAACCTCATGGGGACTTATACGAGCAGAAGGCTTATTTGACAAAATTACAAAATTGTGAGGGTGGGGGCTTATTTGAAAGATGCGGCTTAACCGAATGTTTATGGTATTGTCATTGCAGTATACTTCACACCTATTTAATAAACAAACTATGTTCATGTACTATCATTTGAATTTGTTTCAAAAGTGATGTGTAAGAGACTGACCACATCCAAGATTCATGGTCTTAAAACGTATAGAAATAGGGTTTAAAGAATGCAATTAAAAATAAAAATTGTTAAAGTGTCACCTTCATATGTAATCATATGTCATCATGATTTTTTGCTGTTATTTCATTATTTTGTTTTTAATTAATTTTATTGATTTTTTCCCATTATCTATGATATATAGTGTGTTTTTGTATGGATATTTGTTCTACTTAAACTTCATTTTTTTGTGAAATTCATGTGAAATGTGAAATGGTTAGTGCCATGACAGACTATGGCTTTGAATTCCTACTCTATACAACAACACACTAGTCTGAAATCAAAAGTAGTCGTGATCGTATTCTGTGATCTTTCACATTAATTTCCATACTATCCTTACTCCTCAATTGAAGATGTTTTCTGTTTTTGATTTGATTTGATTTGATTCTGGTTTACTTTTAAAGATTCAGCACGAAAACATCTTGTCATCTTATACTGGTGATTCCAGTGTTATTGATGAAGAAGAAAATGATGATGTTGTTGATAATGAAAAAGAGAGGTTATCTAAGATAGCTGAAAAAATAATGAACGAAATTGAAGTAAATGATTGCATTGAAGATCGGAAGTTCATGAAGTTGCAAGAAGTTGTTAACCAAATAGTAAATTTTTTGTTTCATTTTGAACTTTGTTAAGGTGGATTTACACTAGTTAAAAAATTATGTGCAAAAGCCAAAAGAAGACATTCCATTGGTAGAAAATACCATCACATGTCAATTTCTAGCAATGGAATGACTCATATTGGCCTTTGCGCAAAATATTTTGCCTAATAAAAATCCACCTTTTGTTCACAATTTTGGAATAAATGGTGTGTCTCTTTCAAAGTTTCTACTGTGAAATTAGTAAGTATATTTTAATGATGATACAATAGAGAATATAGAATATAGAAGAAGTTGATACAAAGCTTCACATTACTAGTTCATGTTAAACATAAACAAGATACAAGATGCAAGATATCTGGGGTGAATGTTGTATAGAGATATATTTAACTACCAACTTTGTGATCACTATGACTGCTTACATTGGAAAAGTTTACTTTTAAGTGCTGCATATCCATCTAAACTTTGAATGTTATTTTTAGTTTGATGCAACTGAATTTAACGATGTTTTGGTTGGTGAAAGGATAAATCTGAAGAATGAAAGTTCAAGGTTGTACATGCTTACTAATCACACCTTTCTTAATTTTTTAATAAATGACCAGCCTATAATAAATACTCTGGAATAAACACGCCTATGCTAAGTTAAAATCTAATAATTGTTACCCTTTAATAACGTCCTTAGAATGAATAGTGATTATTAAGAAGATCACAAAATAATGCTTCAAATGTAAAGGCTGTTTTCCAGAAAATATTTTGCATAACGGAAACGGAATGGAAAATGTGCATGCATAGATCTCAATTTCTACCAATGGAATGTTTATTATTTCTTTCTATGCATGCGCATTTTCCATTCCATTGTAGTCAAACATGCACAAAATAAAAATTTATTTACATATTTTTAATAATATAGCATTAAAAGGGGACTTTAATTGCGCTGTTCTTGTTCACGTTTATCGCCATTACGCACCACAGTTTCTTAAGGACAAATGTTCACAATATATTCTTGTGACGTCATTTTGCGAGCTGTTCATAATAATTCAATTTAACAAGTCAGTGAGTCTATCAAAGTGAATTAGTGTTGCTGACTTTTATTGTTCAAGTGATTCTAACCATAGTTTTCTTGCGACTATGTTCTAACGATACCTTTGAACGGTCAACACCAGGCTACACTAACGAACCAGAATACACAGAGTCTGAGCTGAAAAACTTTCAGCAGTTTAAGTCTCGTCTGATAACTCTGATGATGAAGATGTTGATGAACTTGATTCGAGTAGGGCAGAGAATCTGTACTAGTGTAGATGCAAAAGCCATTGCATTATATTACATACGATAATTAAACGCAAATGCTGCAATAATATGAAAAGTCACCAAATTAATGTATTAATAACCCTAGTCAGTAAACCCTAGTATTAGGGCTAATCAGTAAACTCTAGCGCTAGGGCTAATCAGTAAACCCTATTGCTAGGGCTACTAGACTCTTGCTATCCCATCCCTACGGCCACACCTCTTCTTGATGTAAATAGTTTACTTATGGATACAATATCTGTGGCATTTTATTTAAAACATGCGTAGAATATAATTACATAATTATATAAAAGGTAATTACATCACATAGTAACTTAAGTATTAACAAACCATTAACATTAATTACTTATGAGGAATGAAACAGCAATTATATTAATCGTTGCAGACTAATTATATTGCAATTATCTTACAGATTTTTATAAAAAATGTTTATTACATCATAGCTAACCAATAGCAGCAAATAATAGAGATATGCTATAGTGCTTATCTTGGTGTGCATAATGTTTCTAGTAGTATTTTCTATTTTATAAGCATGACATAGGAACATTATTATAGCATTCATATACAGTGTATACATACATAGTACTGTAATGTATAATGTATGGAAATCCTTTCCTTGTGCTACAATTGTGTGCAACAAATTTAAGACAACTGTTTATTTTGTGTTATCCCCCCTCTCCTCTGTAATCAATGTTAGTGCAGACCAACTGGTAAAAAAAAAAGATTGATTAAAGGTTGGAGGGAGAGAAGGCTTTTTTCTTTTGTCCCAAAATGACTACGATTATAGGTTTAACTCTCGTTGGCGGCTACTTTCAACGTCAAGTATATTTTCTTTATTAGATACTTCGATGTTCCTGGTCCACCAAAGTTATACATCCCTCCTGTTGAAGTTACAAACACATTAGCTCCTGAATATATTAGTTCATTTAAAGATGATGAAATTCTTTCGGAAGAAGAAATAGAAGAAGAAACATTTCATGTACTTCATGATAATGATGTTCATGAAGACCTGAGTGAATCTGAAAAGATATATAAAAATAGGTATTATTATGATATTTGTATATTCTCTTAGGGATCCATTCCATACATGTCAATTGGAGATTTAAGATTTTTAAGTTTTGAGCCAGTGTAACTAGAGTAAGCCTGTGCTGCCAGTGGTTCATGGGTTATTGCGATTCTAGTAGCATACCTCACTGTGGGACATTATGTATTAAATCGCTGTCATGCAGAAGAACATGTTTGGGTTGTGAAAGTAATAAGAATGAGTAATTAAGGGCATAACTTGTCCATTACTTTCCTCTTTGTCATAATAATGAAATTCATTAACCAAAAACTAAAAATTTGATCAATATTTTCTTCTTTTTGAAAATCAATCTTTTAATGAGCGTAAATAAAAACTAAGTGAAAAAATCTAATTATCTTTATTTTAAATTAATTACTTAATTTTAGACTACTTAATCGAAGACATAATTCTCTCATTGAAGTTGTGAATTCTGCTGATGAACATGAAAGTGAAGAATCTCAAAATGAACTTGAAGAAGGTACTATTTGTATCAAAACTGTTTTAAAGTAATCTAAATTCCAATATAGTGCCTTTAGCTACAAACAATTTTAAAAATTGCGTGCCTGTTTCTGAAATGTACTTTTAAAATGATATCAACGTTCAAGACAATAATTTAGAATAGTTTAACTTTTGATTGATTGATTCTTGTAGCCTTATTCCACATTCATCCAGACTAGAACTGGTTTTCCTAATGGTGAGGTTATTAGGGATCACCAATGAGTTTGTTGACCAAACACACTAGTATGCAGATTCATTTTGTTGAATTTTGTTAATTTTATAACCCTACATTTTGAGATGGTCTCTTATTGACTTGTATTATTTTAGATTCAGTAGAGAGATATGAATCAGTACTTGAAATGAGAAGAAGGCATAAGAAACATAGACCAGAAAATGCAAGTAGTACATTATCTGATGATGATGCACATTGTGAGGATACTGGTGAAAGGTACTAAGAATTTTCTCATTTCATGAAAACATAAGGACTCAACTATCTTCAAGTAAATATTCTTATGTTAACCCTTTGCTTTCCTGTCTGGGATGGGAGTTTTCCTCCAACTGGTACCCCTAGGTTGACACCAACAGTGCTGCGATCCATGCGCAAGGGAGCAACCCACATACGATGTACTCATCGAAAAAAACTTATCTCGAAAATAGTGAAAATATCAAAAAATGTCTCAAAAAGCTTTAGGGTGAAAAGGATTGACAAAGATTATAGATCAAATCACGAATTTGTGCAGTGCTTAAAATAAGAATGATTAATAGGAGGGATTTTTGAGCGTAGCTTTCGAGCAAAACTGTACTTAAAAATCATTTCTACACATAGCCCAGTGCTACATCAGAATAATGTCTGAACAACAACAAACGACATCAAGATGTTTTGACATTGTTCCGACATTGTGTGTTAGCAGGTAAGTACTGTTTACAAACATTGTTAATAATTGTTTATCGTTTATCTTTTTAGGAGGTGTCAGTCTCAACCGAATTTTCTCATAAGAAGTAAACCAGAATATGAATTTCCATCAGATTATGATTCTGCTATGAAGGAGGTTTGATATTTTCGTAGTACAGTGGGATACAAAAATGACTGTGCTTCCATGAATTAGTGAACTAATATTCAACGAACGTATTAAATCCCATAAAATCCTTTAATATCTCTGTCCTTTTCCCATGGACTTATAAATGGGCTTATACCTACATAAAACTGCAGTGCTTTTTTCAGGACTGTTTTGGTTTTAAACATAGCAATCCTCATTTGGGGATTTTTACTAAACCACCAGGAAAATAAATAATACAGCGGAAATCTACCTCCTTCTGAAACCTTTTCTCAATTCATTCCTTTAATAATCTATTTAATATTTAGACACAAGATTTATCTTTGAAACTACAAAGAATGAAACTGGAAGCTGAGCAGAAGCAAATTCAAGTAAGATGATTATATATATTATCACATTGTCCTACTATCTGAAAAAACAAAGTTTATTCAGAATGTTTTTATTAAAAACTTTGTTATTTATATATTTTCAGATTGAAGAAGATCGAAAGACAGCTATGGAAATAATTGACACTGCTACATTGGTAATGTTTGTTAACACATTGCTTATTGTTTAAAATGTTTGTTCTAAGCAATGGACAAGAATTGAAATGGGATTCTGCGTGTTAGTGTACCATCATATAAAACAAATGATCAACTGAATGGCTTCTGCTGAGGTTACTAGCACATTCACCATCACCATGTCAAAATTGAAGCAAAATTTGAGAAAGAAATAGGTGCAGGTTTGGAAATTCAGGTCGGCATTCCCCTGTTCCATTCCAAAGATGCTCCTCCACAGGAGAATGCCGACCTGAGTTTCCAGGCCTGTAGGTGTCAACCACTGTGTAAAAGACTACTGTGGACAGTGTATTACCATTGTATGGCAATGCACAGTATATATTATATAGAGATATACAGAAACCATGTTGGCAGTCAAACTGTCAATGGATATTAGCTTATAGTATCATAGCTTATAGATTAGGACAGGCTCTAGTCATAATGCTTCTCCAACTGTTTAATTTTTCAGAAAAAAACTGTTTTATCAGAAAATATCAGAGAATTTAACAGGTAATTTTTTTTTGTAAATGATCTGTTTATACCAACATTTAAATTATCCATATTATATTGATGTGAATACACTGACATAATTATTTCTTTCTTTTCATCTTCTTTTCTGTCTAAATTTACTTTCCACTTCATTGAAAATATTATCACAATTTTTAATACATATAAATTTATGTTGTACCAAAGAAACGAATTATATGCAATATCAATGAAATAACACCTTTGAATTTGTGTCAATGCTTTCCTTTTTAGGTCGATGTCATTAAATGATATTCCTGCAACAGTTAGCAGGTATACCAAAAAAATCATCTTTTTAAGATGAAACAAAACACACAAAAAACAGGTTCTTTATGCAATGTGTAGTAGTACAATATTTTGTTCTCCTTTGCCCTTAAACTGGTCCAAACGACCAAAGAAGACAATTATGATGTTATGAAATAAGGTTTCATTAGTGCAAGTTCTAATTTGCTAGAAACAGATTTTGGAAAAATAAATTTGTGGAAAAGTTTTTTTTTTAGGAAAATTTGAAAAAGACTTTGTCTCTTTACAAAAGTTTGAACTCAATTGATTTTTTATATTTACAATTTGTTAGTTATAATTCTACATTCTTCACTTTCTACTGGGTTATAACAATACAATTCCTTTTAATCTTGCTTGGAAATATTTAAAATTCTGTAACCTCATGCATGAACGAGTTAATGAAGCTAAATGAAGATATTGAAAATATATATCTTGTAAAGAATATATGACAAAATTTGACAAGAATAATGTATTATTATGAGATTATGACCTCATGCTGGTAAAATGAATAGCCAGATAATATAAAATCCCTTTGTTCTTTATTCTAAAATCTTCTGTTTTTCAATTTGTTTTAAATCTTTCCTTTTATTAAAGGTATTTAATCACCTATTTGGTCAAAATTTTAGAATTTATGTCAAATTGACAATTGACACACACTGATCATATCTAGAAAATTTTAGAGTCAAAAAACATCAGGAAGTGTCGAAATGAGCAATTCTTTTTTCTGAAAATAGAAAATGTTTGGCCAAACATGGCTGTCACACTGTAAATACATATATCTTCACCAGTATTCATCCTTATGGAAAAATACTTGTATATTGCATATACATACTTGTATTGCACTTATTGTGTTCACATAATATTTATCATCTATGGTGGTGTCCAACCATCAGCATTACAATGCTAGATCGCAGCGAATTCTGGGTTTGTCTCGGACTCTCGGTCATTGCGCATCTGTTGAATTTGTGTTCATATATTTTGCTGATGTATTCCACAAGCGATGCATAACTGTCCAGAAGGATATATAATATTATATTTGCTTGCTTTAATATGCTTTTTTCCTTTTGTTTTAGCTATGGACTTAAAAAATACTCCAGTGAACAAGATTTGTCTGTTATTGATACTTTGTTTACGAATAAACATAAAGGGTAATGGTCCATTGTCTAGATGTGTTTTTTGGAATACTTATTACTCCTTTCTGTATGTATAATTTGTTGAAGTTGGAATACATGTATCATTACAAAAGTAAACTTCCCAGAAGTACATCTTGACAGATCTATAAAAGCCATTGGGATGATTATTCATTTAGGATGTATGCATTAATAGGGGAGGGGAGTCTAAAGCTGGATTTCCATTAGCGAATGAAGACATTCCATTGGTAGAATTTATAAATGCGTAGTTCTATTGTTTTTAATTAATAATTTTCTTTATACAAGTTTGAGAAGGGGGTCAAAAAAATCTAATAACCATTTAGTACAAGTCTTAAGAAAACGGTCTGACATTGCCTGTTGAGGAGTGTTTTTTTAGTACAGTTTTCAGCTTTACAGCTAAGAACTGTACTAAAAAACACTCCTCCACAGGAGAAATTTTGCCCGTCAGTTATGTTAAAGCTTGTTAGTATAATTGTTGAAGCTAAATTATAGTACTTCAACTAACTTATTATGTCTCAAAATAATTTTTGGCATCTTCTGTGGATGAGAGTTTTTTTTGTGTACTCACATCTTGTCTTTTAGATCTAAATCTGATTTATTGACCTTACTGAAAGAAGACTACTGGTATATATGGATGGATGAATTATATTCTTTGGGTAGTATTTACGGTATGATATCATTCATTGATTTTCATGTCAAACACATCGATGTTGAGGGATTGACTTCAGAGCTCTTGCAATTGTTTGGTTGGTACCAAAGAAACTAATCAATGACAAGCTCGTTAAAAAAATATCTTCTTTGTAGATTTTAGCAAACTTTATTCTTAGCCAGAGTGTTTATTTTTGAAATGTAATGTGGAGAGGATCTATAAAAACTAACAAATATTAAATGTATGTCAATAGCAGATGAACTAGCTATGACTTTGGTTCTGACAACTACCTTCTTCGCAAATTTTGCAAATTTTCCTCAAATTTTCAAAATTACATGTTCAGGAAAAATCTTATTTTTAATTTGCAAAATTGCGACAATTTCTAGACAGTAATCATAGATTTTCATCATTCAACAGTGGAAGAGGAGTGAGTTTTTGAGAATAGCTTCACTCCTCCATAGTGGACATTCCATGGATATCCATGGTATTTTGGCCATGAATTTTCCTTGGAATTTCTGTGGATTATTTATGCTATAAGTACTAGAGTGGGTTGCTTCAGGTTAGCTACATCTCAAGTAGGATTAAATTGTAGACCATAGATTATGTTGTGTATTGTGTATACAAATAGAGTGCTTAAAGTCTGATTTCTACTGGATAATTTTTGTTTTTCCCACACTACTTTTAATGAGCAACTGAGCATGTGCATTGATGAAAAGTACCAGTGTTTGAGTGACTCTAGTTGCAGAATCGGAAAAATGTTGACCATAGTCTCTTGAGTTTTTTATCAGTCTTTTGCATTAGCCAATAAAATTGCATTATTTAGTTCATCTGTAGTTTAAAAATTCCCCAAATGTGAAATGTTTTGTCACAACTAACAAAATTTCTACTGAAGTAAACTATGAATGGAAATTAAAACTATACAACTGTACAGAAATATTAGAGGGCACGATAAAAATCAGCCTTAAGAATTAGAGTTATGAAAAGTAATATTGTCAGTATTATTTTCTCTTTCTAGGCGATGATAACAGTGCAAGTCAAGTCAGGTAATTAAACTGTGATAGATAGGATTATTCTGATCTGTAAGCTTCTCAATAACCACGAAATGTTTCATCAATATCTAGGATGTGACTACATTATTATCAGCTTATTTTAACCAAAGGTTCTTTGTATGGCGGAGGAGATGGCAATTGGTTATTGGGATAATTAAGAGAGTGATTGACCTACAGCAAGAAGCGTTCAATTAAAATGCCTGAAAGCTTTAGAAAACATCTGTTCAAATAAGAACATGAAAAGCTATCAATTTATTCCTTTCTTTAACTTTGTCAAAATTATTGATTATGAATAATCCTGTCTTTTACCCTCAAAGTAGAAACTGAAGAAGTCTTAGTCATCTCCATGTCAATTGTTTTGTTTGCATGGAAGTGCAACCAGTTTTGATCATGCACAATTGGTGCATTTTAAGAAGTTGGTTTGGTGCTAAATTTCCGGTTGCTTATGGAATTGAACTTGCTTCAACTTCCTTAGCATGTGAAAGTGATCGATTTTGGAAAAGCCAATCATCTGTTGTGAAAATTCTGAAAATGCATCTAACAAGTTTTGTTGAGAGTGGAAATATTTGTTTACAATTGAAAAAGCATGCATAACAACAAGAATATGAAGATATGATCCAGGAAATGCAGCGTCTGCATGAACAACAATTCATATGAAGATCTGCCTTTAGGGTTGATTTCCACAATACGAAAAATTGACCTTGAAAGCCGGAAGAAGACATTCCATTGGTAGAAATCATGTGACGTTTCTACCAATGGAATGTCTTCTTTTGACTTTCGCAGCAAAATCTTCCATCTTCCATCAATGATCGTAGAATTTACTTATTTATTATTACTGGAAGAAATCAACCATTTGCAAGATCATTATTAACGCTATTCTTTGTAGATTCATTTTAGTCAACACTGTGGAGGAGCAATTTTGAGCATAGCTTCAGGCCATAAAAGCCTGAAAGTATGAACTTCTTTTAAAGCTACCAAAATAATAATAGTTCTAAAATATTAATTGGATATGGTACTGTATTTCAGATGGTTATAGGAATGAAGTAAGGAAGGAAGTTTTATTGTGTTAGGTCTTGAGATAACAACTTTATTCTTATTAAAGACTATGTTTTTAGTTTAATACTCTGTTGGAAATTCTTGAATTTATACATAGTCCAGCGTTTGAAATAAGAGCCACTCTGAAGGAGCAATTTTGAGCATTGCTTCAGGCTTTGTAGTCCGAAATGCTCAAAATGCTCAAAAATCACTCATTCACATTTTGCTCTTATTTCAAACCATGTAGTCGATCATCATCAGTTCTAACAAAAGAATCTACTGAACAAATTGATGTTATTCCTAGTGAAAATATCCTTCAAGTTAAGGTATTTATTTGTAGACAGGCTAAAATAACTGCTGGTCATCATTGTGAAGGAGAGATTTTTGAGAATATTTTACTATCCACTACAGTAATGACTGACAGTTGTTTTAACTCCTGCATAGACAAAACATAATCTGTGTTGATCAGGAATAGAAATCAAGTCTGATGATAATTGTTGGAATAGTGTTTCTGAGTTGGCCATTATTGAATCAGTTCTCTTCTCCACAGATACCTTTATGTTTCAATTCATGTTGGTCATGATCTACAATAGTTGTATTTAACCTTAATAGTGGTGGAATTTTCTTAAAGGGGCAGATCCTATACCCCTCAATATCTTTTGACCAGCTCATGGTAACATGAAACTTGTTACAATTATGTTTCTTCATTGGAGAAAAATCATATAACCGTGAAAGACTTCATCCGTATAATTTTCAGCTTTGCACAAAAAACTTCTCCACAGGTGATGTCTAGCAGTTATTTTTAAACTCGATGTTCTAAAATAAAAAATAAAAATAACTGGAGAAATTTCCTGTTTTCATGAAGGTTGTGAAGTAATATTGTGGCGATTTGTTGACACAAAAAGTGTAATTCCAATGTTTTTTTAAAATACTAAATATTCTACTCACTTTATAATTCGGTCATATTGCATGCTTTAGTGTTCCAAATAAGAGCAAATGATCCATGTGGAGGAGGGATTTTTAAGCATTGCTCCAGGCTACAAAGCCTGTAGCAATGCTCATAAATTACTCTTCGACAGTGGTTATTTTACTCTTTTTTTGAATACTGTTTAATGATAAATCAATAATTAGTTGTCTTAATATTTCTGCTAGATTTTACATGATGAAATTGATGCATTGTCAGCAAAGATTGATAGTATCGATGTTTCATCTGGATTGTATGGGTTTCATCTTTGCAGAAGAGGAGCTTGTTATCGAAAGGTTTCATTCAATATTTTCATACCAGTTGTTATATAGTTCTTGAAATATTAACAAAATAATTGCTGTGGAGGAGCCCTCATGCACTGTATAACATCCAGTATGAAATAAAAACAAAGTCCCAGTAGGCAAAGACTTGTTCATAGTCCACAGTAATGATGCCGCTAGAACAATGTTGAGTGTCTTTACTGTTGACTTTGAACAAGTTTTTGCCGACTGGAATAATGCAATAGTATTCTACTCAGAAATATATATTACTTGCTGTGGCTTTAGACTAATAATTAAACCCTAATTTTGTATCAATCTGGAAGATTGTTTGAGAACAGAGATCAATCGTATGTTCTCCTTACATCCATCCTTTCTATGCAATGCCTCTAGTGTTGTGAAATAATTATGCTAAGAATGTGAATCTTATGAAAGTAAGGTTCTTTTGATACAGATGCTCTGATAGTTTTATCTAATTTATTGCTAGGTACGTTTTGCTAGGAATAAGTAGGCCATTCATATTAGCAGGACCCATACTAGCAGATATACTAGGTGACATTATTGTTTAGTTCTGTCAGTATGTAAAATGTGTTTATAAAATAAAGATGTTTTAATAAAATAAAGGAAAATTGTAGGCCTGTAAACTGTACAGAGATGTTGTGTGTAAAAGGGTGATAGGATTAGAAGGGATGAGATGAGATTAATAAGTCTCTTTTGACCCCATCCAACTCTTCACATTTGATATTTATTGTTGTGTTCTAAATTTAATTTTATCTGTGTTCATAGACTGGTGATTTGAAAAATGCATTGCTTGATTTAAATAGGTATAACTTTCGTATATGTAAAGCATATTGTTTTTTCGCTTGTGAAGTCAAGTTTTGTGTTTTTTACTTGGCAATAAATTTCTTCATTACACATTGTCTACAATTTGCTATAATTTATGTTATGTGGAAGTTTTCGTGCCATGAATATGTTTAATGATACTTTTCAGATTTAAGTAAAATCTACATCAAAATATATTTATTTAGGGCAATAGATATGGAACCACGACTTCTTGATTCGTACTGGCATCGTCATCTTCTATTTTTAATCCAAGATAATACAAAGGTTTCTTAATCTTTATGTTTAATTTTGATATTAACCCTTAGAGATCATCTTGTAAATGAGATTTATATTTATATATTACAGAGAAGAGTGCTGATTTAACGATTTTGCAATGGATTGGTGGCTTCGTACTGAAAAAATCAATCCATTGCGAGCATGCGGACATAACACCCTTCTTTACAGTTGTTGTTGAATCTGGTCAAATTTAATTTCTTTGGGATGATCTCTTTGATGAGCTAGGATTGTTGCATTTGAAAACTAGTCTATTATCAGAATTTATATTATATTTAGAATAGAATGAACTCTAGCAGTGTACACTGTTGCCATAGTAAATGCTTGGTAATATAAGCATTTCAACTTTTCAAAGAACAGAGAATAAGCAGACTTAAAACACAGCAAAATATAAATGTAGGTTTCTACTTAAGGTGATTTGTGTCAAAAGCTAAGTTCATTCAACAAGAAATCCTATATTGCGCATGCATACTACTTGAATAATTTGCTACTACACCATACATAATATGAAATTTTGGCTGAAAAAATTTCTTTTGTAGAAATCATGCGTGGAAATCCACCTTAAAATACAAAGTAAATGATTAATTTTGTGACTGACACTCTTCTGTTTCTATCGAATAATGTTATGTACGTTTAGTTTTTTTTAAAAAATAATAATACTTATTTTAAGAAATGAATATTCCAACGAAAGTATGTGCAAATTATATGTAGAATGCTGAATGCTGAGTCAATTATTATAATGGAGAAGCTAAACAATTATATGCAAGTTTGTTGACATAACAAGCCTCAAAATAATGATCAAACATCACCTGTGGAGGAGTGCTTTTGAGACAGTTTTCAGATTTCAAAACTGCACTCAAAAACACTTCTCCACGGGTGATATCCAACCATTATTTTGAGACTTGACATTATTCTCCTATGTAGATTCTTTTTTTCCCAAACCTTCTGTTTTTCATTTTAGAAAGCCTTAGAAGATCTAGATCACATAACTACTATGAATCATAATCATATTAATGCTTTTAGATCTAAGTATGTGTTTCTACTTTAAATATTTCTATTTGTCATGTTGATTTAAATTATATCTTTTAGTATGTAAAAAAGTAAATAACGTATCATTTTTTACGACTTTGTTTGAAAAAGACCAAGTCAAAACGTGGTTGAAATATCGCACATAATTTTGTGAAATAAATTAGTATATTCTCGTATTATAATTGAAACTTAGTATTCCAAAAACGTTTTTGTCATGGTCGTACATACTATCTTAGTATGAGTGAATGCAGCAAAGTACTTTACAATCTAAAATTCATGTTTGTAGTGGTAATATTTGAACCTGTCAAAAATAAGGAAAAATTTCAATGGAGTAAATTATTGCAGTGTAATTAATTTAACATGTGATACATGAAGCAAAATAATAAACATCAGCATGAAAGTTTCTGATTCTATGAATGTTGTAACCTAATCATTACTCAAAATGTCCTTCATTAAAGCCTTATGCATAGCCACAGAAATCTCTATTTATGGGCTACGTCTTTTGATTAGCAGTTCAGCTAAGATTGTTATAAATTTATCAGAAGAAGGAAAAACAACATTCTGTTGCTGATCTGTTTAAACAATGACATCCACATAGTGTGGATAACTACTACAAAGAAATGGAATTTTCTCTCTGACACTAGATTGGCTAATTATAACTATCTAGTCTACATTATAGACCTTCACATGAATAGCTTTGGTTTATGCATACACACATCCGTGTGTATGCATAAACCAAATTCAATTGAATGCTTCTGAAACCGGAAGTAATAGATCAAGCTGGTTGGTTTAATTCACTGTTCATGTTTTTGTGGACCAAAGGAGAAGTTAAACTTAGAATCTAACCAGTATGCACAGACTAAGCTAAACAATTGAACGTCTATTTGTAGTGTAAGAATTATCTCAGTGGGCAAAAACTTGTTCAAAGTCTGCAGTAAAGACGCTAGAACAACATGGAACACCATGCTAGCATCTTTGCTGCAGACTTTGAGCATGTTTTTGCCCACTAGGGTGTTGCTTGTCTTAAGTGTTGATATAACACTTGTCTTTTGCATACTTTGCTTGATTACTCGGTTACATTTACAATATGGTAATAACTATTTATATACAGGGCTGAAATATACAAGAAGAAAGGTGAAATTGGTCCTTCAATTACAAGTTACAGTATGGTAAGCTTTTAAAGTTATCACTGCCATTGAGCAGATGTGATTTGTGTCAAAACATCTATACAAATCAATAAGATATCTTTTAGACACTGATTAGATATTGCAGGCTACAACCCCTCACATAAAATTATGAGACTATTTTCAAATTTTAGCAAGCAATACACACCACAAGGAAAATTCAAATGTTGAAAATGACCACTAGAAGTCCCTAGAGATTTATCTAGTAGACTTAGGAGCTTATGATCTTAGAACTTTTTGCAAATTTGACAATTTTTTTAGCAGCCTAGTACCCAGGCTCTTGGTACAAATGCACATTTCTGTGCAGTTCGTCTTGCGTCTTTTTGCCTAAAGTTAAAATTCGGAATTTTTACACAAATCTCAAATATTTATGTAAATTACAAATTTAAAGAAGGGTTTCATTGAGGGAGGAAATTTTTAAAGAGTAAGTTGCTAGTTGGGCAGTTAGGGAGTTGAGTTAATTTTACAGTTTAAGAAAAAAATCCTGAATGTGCAAGTTCAGATGTACACAATTGGGAACGAACAAGCCAGGTGTGTCTCATTATGAAAAAAGAGGTTCAACTAAACATAAACAGAACAAATAAATATTATCTTGACTCTCTACTAGTCATCTTTACAGATATTAAGCCCCTGCTCCCTGCTCCCTGCTCCTTGTTTATACTATTATTTGTAGCACTATATATTTTAAAAAACATACATTGTGTAGTCTAAAATCAATTTTAAAATGTGTTTTGTCAATCAATGACAGAGTTGTTTCTCTCCATTGCCACCCATTCTAGTTGTTCTAAGTGTGAAATTGTTATAAGAGCACAAAAAGATCTGAACAATAAGCCTGTACATGGGTAACCATTCAATTTCTCGATTTAGTCCCGATTTTGGTAAAATTATAGCCTGTTCCAAAAACATGATGCCTCAGAGAACGCTGGTGAATACGACCCAACCTTGTTCCCAGAGCTTTAAACTTCTATCCCCTTGTGTGCCATTTAAAATTTTGCTTGCAACAAAGGTTGTACACCAGCTACGCAACCCATTATATACTGGTATTTATTTGATATGAGTTTGACTAAAATATTTGTATCAGTTGAATTAAGGGAGCATTTCTGTGGTGTGAGTACTAAGTTCATCTCCTGCACTTTTTGACCTGAACTGCAACTCATTTAAACTATGGAAAGTCATGGAAAATAATATTATTCCTTTTACAATGAAATGATAATGATATGTGGCGAGGTTTACATATGCCAACATTAAACAAATGAAAACATTTGGAATCTAACTTTATCTTTGCAATCACATTGGATATAAAAAATGATGTTCAAGAAAGGACATCTCCAACTTACTCTGCAGTATCAAATAAGCACAAAACGCAGAACAGTCAACTCGCTAAAAAATTAAAATACACATTCAAAACAACACAAAGTTAATATAAATTAATCGACTAGTCCCTAACAAATTGGCTGCTACATAAACCCTGGAGGTAGCGATAGTAAAATACTATTGTTAATTATGTTTATTTAGTAACTTCAGAAATTTGCAAACCTCCCCCCCCCCCCCAAGCCTCCTCGCCCGCTTAATAAATTTGGAATAATTTCCACATCCCCACTTATTAATACTGGATAGTAGTAGCGATCAGCAAACTAATAGGCCTATTCACAAATACATGAAAACGAGGCGTTGTTTACTCATAGTAGAACTTTTTGCAACGCAATAACTTTCTTTATGTGCAGTCTCTGAGCAATCAACACTTCATTTTCATGTATTTGTGAATAGGCCTATCAGCAGCAAATAATCAATGCATAGAAATCATCTTTCAATAAGGTCTGAAGCTCAAAAATCATTCTAATCATATTGATTTGTTTTTATTTTGAGCATTTAATTTAAGTTCAACTTCTGTATTATTTCCAGGCTATACGATCAGATAGTACTAATCCAGAGCTATATCACGCAAGAGCTGAAATGTTTGAACAAGTATGTAAATATTTAGTTACTAATTTAAAAATGTGGAGTTTACTAGTTTGTCCCTTTCATGTTTTTAATTTTAGGGCCATAATATCATTGATCATTGATAATCACTATGGAGGAGTTAGTGTTGATCAAAAGCTATGCTAAAAATCGCTCCTCCACAGTGATTATATTATTTTTACTTTTGTATTATGTTTCATATTAGAGAGGAGATATCATTCTTGCTCTTGAAGATTACAAGTCAGCAAATGTTTTAGAACCACATAACATAACTGCTATTCAAAAGATTGGGATGTATCATATTGGAAACTGGTAATATACATTGCCAGGGACTCAAAAATAAAATCTATAGAGATTGAGTTAACTGAGTCAACAATGTTGCAATAGATTGTTTTTTTTTGTACCAAAGAAACCAATCCATTGTAAGTTTGTTAACATAGCACACTTCAGTACGATTCATTTTTGTTGAATTTTGTAAATTTGTAAAGTTGATTCAACCCTACCAAAGAAGTTGGTTTTCGAGCGAAATTTTGAGATAGTCCCTTACATAACTCCTTTTGTGATTTTTGTAGTTAATTAGTTAAAGTATGGACTCTGTTTTCTACATTTTGCTATCGTATTGTGCTTGATAAAATTATCAATGGATGGATTTCCAACCTTAGGTTTTTTTTTACTAGTGCTAATAACATGAAATTTGGGTTTTGTTTTACACCTTTGGACCTCATTTTTAACACATACCTTACAAAAGAAGAACTTGAGATAAAGGCTATCTTCTGAAACCACTCAGAGAAAAATTTCTATTATAATTATATTAAATTACAATTACTTCCTTCAAATAATAATTTAACGATACTGCGTACAAGAATCAGATAAAATAAGCGTATATTTATTTATTTATTATATATTTATTTATTTATATATATTTGAAGTACTTCAAACTCAAATTTACTATTCTATCTGATGAAATTCGTATAATAGTGTTGCAATACACTAATCCGCGCCATTATTTAAATGTTGTGCGGTCGGGGACTGGATCAAAGTTAGTGTACACAACTTTCAAACTGTTGTAGACGGGCTTTATACACAAACAGAAAAGAGCAAATGTTTAATACGAAATACTTGTTTGATTTATTTTTGGTTGTTACATGTGGTTAGTATAATCAAGGGTCTATCTCTGTGTGCTGTTGTGAAATGTTTCAATAACAAACGAAAGCTTGATAAATGGAAGAAAAGTGAGTGTGGTGTCCATCCCAGGTACAACAGAAGTTTGTATTTGTCCGCCACGAATTAGATTGTTTTGCTTTCCTGGTCCCAACCTAAAAGCTTTAGATCTCCAAGCACAAACCTAGTCTGATTATAAGAGAGTCATCATAACACCATCAGAATTTTAATTGGAATTTCACCAACTACCTACACCACTTTTCTATCTGACTGTTACACTGGAAGATAATCTGATAAATTTATATGCAGTGGCAGTGGTTTTTACGACTTACTGGAAAGAAATGATGAAATCATGGTAGATAGAAGTTTCCAGATAAAAGAAGATCTATTCTTAAGATATCGTAGCCTAAGTGTTCCTTCAGGTGCCAGAATCAAAGCACAGATGACAGCTGGTGAGAAGTTGAACGCATTCATGTTGAACAAGATATAAACCGAATTAAAACCTTTAGGATTTTCAAAAGCATTTTACCAATCATTATGCTCCATCATGCTGATGATTATTGTACATACTCGTGCTGCTCTTTGCAATCTTAAATCACCACATGTATCAACAAGGACAATGGCAATGAATCTTAAATGGGGATTTTAAATTACGAAAACGTCTGTTTTTATAGCCACACATCTTAAGAAAAACAATATTTTGCATTCAAACGCTTACTTTTGCTTTTTTTATGCAAGTATTGACATTGTTCTAGTGTCATTACTGCATGGACTTTGAGCAATATTTGCCCACGGGATAAGATAAACAAAGACAATGTTTTGGTTTTCCAAACGGAACGGCTGCAAAGTTTTATGAACATAAGAGATAAACTTATGTATACGCAAAAAACATTTTCCCGAAATATTGTAATGTTTTAAAACAATATCTAAAAGAGTAAAAGTAGAGTAAATCAGGCTGTTTTTGATTCCAGAAACAGCAGTTTTTTTGTTTTTCTTCTCCAGTTCCAATTCTAGCAGTAGAGTGATCATAAGAGTCAACAAACACCAATTTTAACTCATTTCAGAAGTGATTGAAAGTGATTTCATTCAAAATATACCCATGTTGTGTCCACACGAAACATTAACACAGCTAGCAACCAGTTACTTCCATTAGCATTTGACATTGTGTAAAATATTTTTCGCTTTCCTTCAGCACTAATTTCCCATCAATTTTTGTTAAATATGGTAGGTAGCTAAAGAAAAGTTTGGATCTTCTGGTGGCAAAAAAAATACAGAATAGGGGCATTTGACTTCCAGACAAGTTCTTGGACGACATGAACAAGTTTTAATACGATCAGGACTTGCACAAAAATAAACCACATTCTAATAGTTGAAGAAATACCGTCACTTTCACCAAGCCAGCCTGAGTTTAAATGATGAGGATCTGTAAGCAGCACTTCACCATGTATTAGCTTTGCTTGATATTCATTCAGGAAGTCTGATTCGATTTCTACAGCAGTCTTGACAGGGAGCACATTCGTTTCATTGGTAACACTCTGGCTACCAATTCTGCTTTTCTTCTAGAAACTTTCAATCCACAAAGTCTCAAGAACAGTTTTAATTCATCTACTGACATCTTGTTAACCATTTCAAAATCCATGACGAAGAAATTATTCCGAATAACAGTTATAAAACAGCAATCAAAATGTAAACAAAACATTTTGCAGTCAAAAGCTTCCGAACAGTTTGGAGCGCAAAATTTTCTGTGCACACTAATTTTCGCCCAGACCCCTCAAAAATAGTGCGGTTCCGCTATGTCAGATTGGTGTATTATGTTTTAATAACAGAAAAGTTAGAAAACGTAGGATAGGGTATAAAATTATTAAAAATATTCTTTTAAATCTATTTGTAACAAATTTTAATTTTCTTTGTGATTAATAATTTTTATGCCATAGATTCTTTTAGCTTTGAATTCATCTCTTATGATGATTTCAATAGACTTTGTAGTTACTTCATAAGTTAAAATAAATCTTTCTCGAAATTAATCTTTATGTTAAAAGTTCCTACATAACTGAATTATGCATGCATATGAAATATGTCAGCTTTTGCAAATTTATTTCAAAATGAAATATCAATCTATTATTTAATAAATAATTTTACAGTTAACTTACAGCCTATTATCTCATTGCAACGTTGCATCCCTGTCTTTATTTTATAAGTACTTCATGTCAGTTGTTCTGATGAATTAAAGTCTTTGGCCCCTGCTCTAAAATCTATAAAGACTAATATTCATCTAATGCTCATCATTTTTCTGTTCATTCACCTTTGTGTGACAAAGATTTCTTGCACAACTGAAAATGTGGAATTCCTTACCATTATCTTTTTTTCCACCTTCCTATGATCTTTAGATATTAAACTGTGTTTTTTTCTTGCAGCTCTCTACCATGTAGTGACATTGATGCTTTGCATAGAGCGACTTATTTATAAAAAGGCTTTGTTTCTTAATAATTGAATCAAAAGATATTGGGTACCTGAATCAAAAGAATTACATCAATGATTACAAAAAGAAGAAACTTTTAATTATAATTGCTAAAAAACTATGTGGATAGAATAAAGGCTCTATGATAACATATAAAATGCTCTGAGTAGGGGGTATAATTCTTTTAAAAGGAAGTTGTTTTTTTTGCACACATAATTCAATGTTATAAAGGTATATCATTTTTTTAAAACAATGAAGTTGCATAACATTTTAAAAACATTTTCCATGGATTGAGGTGTTATAAATAATTTTATCGATATTTCTATTTCTTTTGTATGCATATCCTTAAGTTTGAATTAGAACCTTTTCCAAGCAGTATGGTTTACATGACAAAGAAACTTAATTGAAGGTTAATAACAACTACCTAAGATATACTTTTTATCAATAATGAAACCATAACTTATTTCTTCACTAGCTCTTGGATAGCTGTAGTAAAAGACTTCACTGAATTGTTATCAAAAGACCCTAAAAATGTTGATGGATACTTCCACAGAGCACGTGCCAATATGAAATTAGTATGTAGTTTTAAACTTTATGCATATCATATAATAATTGATTTAAGTGTTTTTCAATATAATTGTGCGTCATATTAATGCTTGGTTGGCTCCATTGAGTGACTTCATTCATAGCAATGCAGTGCACTCATTTATGATAGCCATCTCCGTCATGCGCACACCACATTCTTTTAAAGAAGACTATTATAACCTTGCCATTGTCATTATGCAAGAAGGATGCCCATTACACCTTCTTGTCAAATGGGTAGAATATACATCGTCTTAGAAGCTTGGCAGTGACAAAACCTAATCCTTGGTGACATCTGTCTTGGCCACTGGCCATTTGGCCATTCTCCTTACAGTGACTGGCGTTCCTTATTTGTAGTGTAAATGCATACATTATTTGATGTCTTATGTATATTACTGTCTTTCAATGTCTGTTGTATCCGTAATGTAAAATTTTTCCTTTTTATTATTAGTTACATTATGATGAAGCTATAACTGATCTATCAATATGTATCCATCTTCAACCTGATAACTTTATGGCTTTTTACTATCGTGGTTGCTTGTTACGGAAGTAAGTAATTACTGTGAAAACTTGTTCAAAGTCCGCAGTATAGACGCAATAGAACAGAATTTGAATGTTGTTCTAGCATCTTTTTTGCAGACCCTGAACAAGATTTTGTGTCAATCAGATGGAGTAAGTACTTTTGAAATAAGAGCAAATAATTATTGTGTGGAAGTACTTTTGTAGCATAGCATCATCTTATTTCAAGCACTATGGGTGGGCTTTTTATGTACCTCAGACAGGTGGAAGGGTGCAAAATTACTCTAAAATCTGTAATTCTATAGAGACATATAGAGACATAGAGACATTTATTTTTCAAATTTTGACAAGTAATAATAATATCTTAAAATGCAAAGTAACCTAGGATCAAGGATACACATACTTACATCAGAGAGATATTTCATCAAACTTACAGTCTTTATTTCACATTACATCATGTTAAATGGAAATCTTTGATCCCTACTCTAAAATCTTGTGTGACTAGGTATTCGCACATCCTATCACCTTCTTAGTAGACATTTCTATTTGACTAGTTTCTTTCCTCACACATTTGTTATTTCGAATTCTTTGCCATTATCTTTCTTTCCACCTTTCTCTGATCTTCAGAAATTTGAGTGTTATGTTCATGATCATCTTTCAACTTTAAAAATTGTTCACTAGCTCACTGTCTAACCTTGATCCCTTGCAAGGAGCAACTCATTTAGAAAAACAGTCATGTCTTCTAATTGATTATGTTCTATAAAATATATTACCCTGTAGATACCACACTAATACCTACATGTATTGAGCATTGTCTATTGCAGCTACCATAATTTATGCTTACTGTTGTTTTAGAATGTTGCCTAAGCAAGCACTTCAAGATTACAGCGTGTCACTGTTACTTGATTGTACTTTAAAAAATGTTTTATCATATCTTCATCGTGGAATTTTATACACTGATATGCACAGGTAGGACTCGAATTCCCGTTGATACACCATACAAAGTTGCAACAATGTTATTAATGGCATCTCAACATTGTTTGAACAAACCCGTGGTCAAAATAAGAGCAAATAAACGCTGTGGAGGAGTAATTTTGACAGTAGCTTCAGGCTATAATGCATGTTTGAGCATTGTAGTATGAAGCTGCACTCATCATAGAGCACTTCTCCGCAGTGAATACTTGTTGTTATCTCAAACGCTGGCTAACAGCCACAAAAGTATATATATTTCTGTAGGATTAATGTATTTTGATTTTGCTAACTTTTTGCTAACTTTAACTGTTGCAAATCATCGAATTAAATTTACTTATTTAACAGTCCCAAATTTGTTTTCCAAGACTGATTTTACTGTTTTCATTAAATCAAATTTTGAGAATGGTGACAAATGTTAAAAATGTTCCTTTCTATAACAGTATTTGTATTTTGTCCTTTCAAGATATGAACAAGCCAGCTTGGACTTTGAAGCAGCGATACGTTTGGATCGAACCCTTTCAGCAGCTCATGTAAATCTTGGAGTGATAGAAATGCAACACGGTCAAGATGTTTTTTCGTAAGTAAATTAATAACTCTCACTTAATATGTGTTCTTCCAACAATTGCAAAAGATAGTGACATCTGGATGGATTCTTACATCAGTACATGATTTGATTCTTTTAACTCGATGAAACTTGATGAAAAATTGTTTGCCTTATGTCTGATATTATGATCATCTTAGGATTAGCTCAGTGGGCCAAGACTTATTCAATGTCTGCAGTAAAGAAACTGGAACAACGTTGAAAGATGTTCTAGCATCTTTACTGCTGACTTTGAACAAGTTTTTGCCCACTTGGAAACAGATACATTATTATTTGAAATGATATAATTGCTTTCCAACATTTAGTAAAAAGTCTAAAACACACATGCTGAAGATCCTGATCAGTATTTCTGGGTCATAACCTGAAACCACATATTTTAAAGTGGGAAATCCTTTGCAAATTATCAATTTGTTGTTTTGACATAACTTGTGCTCGGGTATTGCTTATAGCATAAAACTTAATTAATAATAATTGGTTTCTTTTCTGCAGAATTTTGGATGGGCTATTTTTTTACTGTCACTTTACGGCGGTGGATCACTTTTTTAATAGACCATGTTCCCGAAGTACTGCCATTTTAAAATTTGGTAACAGCATGAGATGTGATATTTGAGAAGGACTCGTCAAACATTTTTGGTACCATCCATTTGGTATGAGCATTCTAGGTAATATTACGAGATTGCTCGTTAAATTTCTCTTCAATTTCGTTCACTCGAGACTGAGTATTGGCAAAAAAAAGGATTTTTTAAAAAGTGGAGACTTAGAAAATTTTTACCACTTTCAACTAAAAGTCAACTCAAATAATAAGGGGAGATTTGAGGGGCTATTGCTATCACTTTGCGGCGGCGGCGATGGCAGCACTGGCGGCAGCAGCGCTGGCGGCGGCAATAGACCATGTTCCCGAAGGGCTAGCATTTTGAAATTTGGTGCCAGCATTATTCTAAAAGGGCTTGGCAAAAGTTTTTTGATTTTGTCTGCACGGTTTCGAGTTTTGGGCAAAAAGAGTTCAAATTGAGTTTTTGGACTAATGGACCGAAAAGGCGTGGTACTGTCCTGAAATTTGGTTATGGCATTCTATGCAATATTACGAGACTGCTGGTGAATTATTTTTTAATTCCATCAACTCCGGACCGAGTATCGGTGAAAAAGGGATTTCTTTCAAAAGTTGAGACTTTTGAGAACTATAAAGTTTTGACCACACTTACCCAAATAACATGCTAAAATGATAAGAGAGAAGTGAAGACTTTTTTTTGACATTTTAATTTTTTATGAGACTTTAACCATGAACCTTTTTGGCAGACATTTTGTATGTTGGGGAAGCTTCTTCCTCAATTTTTTGAGATGATAAGTGATAGTTTTATAACTTTTTTTAATTAAATTCTCCATTTTGATTTTAGGAAGCTTCCTTCTTCAATTTTGAAATAAATAAGTAAGTAAGTAAGTAAGTTGGCCGACCGCAGTCGGAGGCGACCCGAAGGCTCCTCTTTCATTAGCTTCTACCAC